>APFE030197536.1:3881-18881 GCA_000404065.3 Pinus taeda | reverse complement strand
TGTAGCCACTTCTAGTTCTCTATAATTCCTACAAAGGCCTCCTGTAGAAAACACAGTTTTGAAAAAAACGGTATAGTGGGGTGAAAGAGATGCCAGAAATGATGAAGGTGTGCAGAAGATGATATGGGTGCTAGTATGAATGTTAGGGTCCCCTTGGCACCTTCTTTTGCTCCCTGTAGCCCTCCTGCAAACCTGTAATGCAACAAAAAAATCATTTTCTTTTCCCTTTTTCTCTTTTTTCTCTTTTTTGAAAACAACTAGGGCGCCTCAGAGAGGTTTTCACCCTAATTGCTTGCCGTGGGAACCTACAAGGGAGGTTTTTGTTAAGCACACATGGGAGCAAGAACAATAGGAAAGATAAATCATGTGAGTTCATATTTTATTAACAGGAGATATACATTTATAGTACAATATGTTACTCTTGGGTTTCACATCCCAAGGTCTCTTGGACTCCTTTTGTCCATTCGGCTTCCACACTAACCCATTGAGGATTAGGTGTCCAACATTCCCCCCCTTAATCCGAAGGGTTATGTATGATTCCAAGAAGAGAGCTGAAATACAAAATGTGCAAAAATGCATGCAGCACTAGGCTGAATGTGCTCTATGAAATGCTAGTATAAAGGGTGGTGGTTTAAGGATGACCACCAACACTGGAACGCTTAGTGCAGTTCCCGGAACTCCTCCAAAACTAGCAAGAAGTTGAAGTCTTCTGCTAGAGGAAGTGATCCTATTGTTTTGAAGAGGGAAACCTTCAACCAATAAAGGGAGGTCTCACCCTGCATAAAAGGGAGAACTTCAACCTGAAAAGGGAAGTCTCAACATGTGATGGTTTAAAGATGACCAACAACTCTGGAATGCATAATGCAATTCCTGGAACTCTTCCAAAATTGGCAAGAAGCTGGAGTCTTCTGCTAGAGGAAGTGTTCTCAATTTTTGTTCCTGGAATTCTTCCGAAACTGGCAAGAAGTTGAAGTCTTCTGCTAGAGGAAGTGTCCTAGATTGCCAACTAAAGGCATTTTCATGGGCATCTTTGTTTCTGGCTACAACTCTGAAACTGGTGTGGCAGGTTGTGGCTCAAGCTCGCTTGATGTGACTTTGAAGCTTGTAGATGACCATCATTTCCCCCCCTATCAGATACAAGGTGAGATGATGGAGAAAACTCAACTGCAAGACTATTAAATACTCTGGAACAAGTTCTAACATGTGTTTGGAATATCTTCTTGGCTGTTGATGCCCATTGCCAAGAAGCGATCCATCCAAGATGAATCTTTGTTCTTATAGGACGTTTATTTATGAAGCATCTGTGTGAAGAATGGGTGGTTTTATGATAGTGCTTACATGGATGAAGATCAAAACAATTATCTTTCAAATGGCCAACTCAGTCACAGTGTTGGCATTTCACAACCTATTGTTGTTGTTGTCGCTGTGGAAGAGAGGCAGAATCTGGAACAACTGAAGGTGAACTATCATGAATGAATCCAACACTTTGAAATTGAATGGGCTTTGAGTAGTCTGGAATATGAAAGGACAAGTCCTTGTCATATCTAAGACTAGTTTTGTGCTTGTTGTGGACAAGCTATTCCCAAGGTCTGATGATGGACTTGGAAAGTGCAGACTGGACTTCTGCATCTGCATGTACAAATGCTACTTTATTGGGTAGTAAATATGAATGAACTATAACATTATTGACTTGCTGTTGAAGGGTTGCAGTCTCAATGTTCTGAACAGAAACAGGTTCAGAATGTTGTCTATTTTGTTGTAGCTCTTCTTGCTATAGCTGTGACTCAAGCTGCAAAAAATTGATCTTTTCCTGTGCATTATATAGGTAGGTCTGAATGTCACAGAGAGTGTCTTTGTTGATGTTTACCTTCCCATCAGCAGTGGAATATATCAAGGTATTTAATAAATCTAATACATCACTAATTAAAGCCATTTTCACTTACAACAAAAGAGTACTAAAACAACTCTGCCTTTATTTATTTTTTTATTTTTTTTTGCAAACAATTCTTCCAGGTGTCCAGATCTTTGGAAAATTACAGAATTACAAAATATTTCACAATTCTTCTAGGTGTCCAGATCTTTAGAAAATTACAAATTAAAAACCCGGAAATTTAAGACATGCAAAACCTCTTTCTTTAATGCAACGGCGCAGAAAATCCGTTTTGTCTAGCAAAACATGTAAATAATAGCGACGAACTAGCCCCCAATACAGTAAAACCCTGTCAAAGTTTGTTGAGAAAAAGACCAAACAACACAGAAATCGTGCCGAAGTGGAGTTTTCCAAAACCAAAAACCGTCTCTGAATGTCTTAAATGGAAGATCTAAGGCACATAAATCATACTTCAGACTGATAAAATGCAAGGAGCATTACCATAAGGAAGGACATGACACCAATACTTGTAGATTTCAAGAGCTTTTTGACATTCCAGATACTGCACAGGTCACTAAAGGTTCACTGATTTTGTAGCATACACTGAGCACATTCGTCCTTCAAAAATTGGAGCTATACGGAGACCAAATTTCAACAATATAAATGGTTGAGCGGTGATGCTTTAGAAAGTAGACTTCGCCATAGACATAGAGATTGAAATTACTCGAGCATTGATACGATGCCCAGGTAACATATTTTATTCTCTTCGGCCTTTTTTTTTTATTACAAAAATCTTCCTTTCAGCGTTCTTTTTCAGATCAAGGGTGAAAATACAAAGTAAAACTGGAAATGGCAGTTGTGGAGCAGGCCGAAAACAACTTTGATGCCAAGAAATATGAAAAGAACATGTAGAGTTTCCTTGGAGGAGAACTTTATTCTACCTGGGAGGAAGTTAATGAAACGTTCGACTCCATGGGGCTTCAGGAAAACCTCTTAAGAGGATTTTATGCATATGGTTTTGAGAAGCCTTCTACTATCCAGTAGAGAGGAATTGTTCCTTTCTGCCAAGGTCTCGATGTTATTCAGCAAGCGCAATGGGGAATAGGAAAGACCGCAACCTTCTATTCAAGAATGACTGATTATTTCATTTTCGGTTCCCACACAGCTGTCACTAGAACACTTAAGTGTTTGCAGATTTCCATCACGCCAAAATCATGCTGCAAGTCCCATGCAAGGGAAGCAGGTTTTATTCCCTGTTGTCGACGCCAAATTTTCTCAAATATTACAAGTGATCGTGATATGAGTGTACCCTTATTGTTGATGGATCGGTTCGTAGGCTAGATTTGACTATGCAAATTCGTTGGGACAAGCTGCAAACAGTTCAATGGAGCAGAGCGGTGGCAATCATTAATGTCAGCAAATTGGCAGAGCTCAAGTGCACAGGAGCTTTAGGTTTCCTTGGGAAGATAAAATGCCCAAGCCAGAATAGGAATTCTGAGATTTCGTTTTAAATCAAAACCAGCGTTACATATTAAAACTGCATGAGATGCCAGGCCCACGTTTTCAACGAGATGTCAGTCGGGACAGCGCTGATATAACGTATATGGATAGTGTGTCAGAGACCAAAAATAGAGGCCAGACACAGGCATAGGAGGAAGGTCAAAACTAGTTTCAGATTTGACAACACTGACATGTGCAGAGTGCGCTCAATAAAATGGAACGACTAAAGGAATCTATAATCACCATTACGCACAGAACTGAAGAAGTAAATGTAGAAAACTAAATGTTGAGCTTGATTAGACCATAAAACTCATGGAAGGCCACACATCATGCCGAACAACGTTATATACCAGCGTAGCATTGTATATTTAGGTGCAGATTCAGGTTCAGGTGCAGATTGAGATGTGGGGACCTTCATCATTTCTTTAAACTTCGAAATGATATGTTGGATCTCGTCATTCACATTTAAAGCCTAAAAAGCATGGCCTCATTATCACCGGCTCTCTCCACCATCCTCTATATAGTAGATTGTGATTGTCGGCATACCTGTCCGTGTGGAAGAGGAAGAGTCGCCTCAAGCTGCTCCAGAAGATTCCCTTGTCAGGAACCGCACTACGAAGCCCTCAAATGCCCTGTCGTCTGATATAGCGCTGTATAGAAATGCTTGTCTCCACTCCAGTCTTGGTCTAGATGTCTCGAATCAGTTCCAGAAGTAGATTTTACCGCTGTAAGGGAATATTCAGGTGCATGGGAGAGCGTGAACCCTCTTTGGATAATTGTCTAGTGATTAAGAACAGTGGGAGGTGCTTTCTTAGCACAACCTTAAAACTGATAAAGGAGTCCCCACAATACGCCTTTACCCAAGCTCAAAAATTGAGGTAATTGAATAGCAGCTACAGTAAACAAGAATTCATCAAACATGTCCCATACATACGGCTATAGGTATTTTTGTGTACTTCTGATTTTTCAAGTAGTGGTTTACAATAGTTTAATAATGCCCAAAGGTTGGTGTTCCAACCACAGTATATAACAACCAGCAATTTATAAAGATGAACAACTCAAATAGATCATAAGAACACCTCCTTCTATTCAAATATCAATCCACAGACCATATTTCTTGGGTTGCCATCAAAGCGTATTCACCATAAAATTCGCCAGCAAGCAAATTCCAATCAATATTGAGAGTATTAAAAAACACATATAATAAATCAGGGAGTGGGACTGCATATATAAACGGAGAGGTGGAGCATTATATTAGCAGAGTATAGCAGCGTTCAACATACTTCAGACTTTGATAGTAGCGTTCAAGAAATTATTTAAAAATAGCCTCGTTCCTCATTCCTGCGTGGAGGAATTAGATACGAATCCCAAACCGGTGACCAGAATCCCTGAGTAGCGTACAAATTTAGAATACCAACATTTCTTACAAAGTAGGAGCAGCGCACAAATCAACTGTTCAACGCAGCATGACAATATTCCACTGAAACTTCTTCAGACAATATTCCAGTGCTGAAGTCGTTCCTCTCTCAACGCTTTATGAATTTAGGCAGGAAGACTGCGCAGTAGACAGAGAGGACAACATTAAAAACAAACTCGCAGAAAATGACCACAAAAATTAGTGGCTTAAATTGGAGCAAGACCAACAATCGCCTGCTCTAATACCATGTTAAACACACATGGGCAGCAAGAGAAATATGAAGGATAAATCATGAAAGTACATTTTTATTAACAATTGATATACATTTATAGTACATATTGTGGCCGTTGGGTTTCACATCCCGAGGTCTCCTGGACTCCTTTTGTCCATTCGGTTTCCACACTAACCCATTGAGGATTAGGTGTCCATCAACGCGCCACTATGAAAATTTAAATTTGTGAACCAATAGCAATGCGTCATATGTATGTGCGCACCGATGTTGGTGCGGTTATTTTTTATAGCGCACCGGAGACGGTGCATGACTGTGTTTTTGGCTCACTAATGATTGTTTTCTTTTAATTGAAATTTATGTTTCCATATTAATAAATACATTTTTCATTTAATAAAAAAAATGTATGTTATGTATGAGGCTGATGTATTTTATGTGTCAATCATGTAGCAGAGATGTCAGCAGAGGAAACAACAACAGGAGCAGGAGCAAATGGGGAACCCATACAATATGGTCCGGCCATAGGAGGCCAGAGAGAGGGAGAACACCTAATTTTTGTCCTACAATACACACTCCAGGTGTCATACCTGGATCTCAAAGGTCCCTGCTACAAACTACCATGGCGCCATGGATTTCAGAAATGGAACTGTGAAAAATTTATACTTTCTTAAACACTCTCGGTTCAAATGGTAAAATAAGAGTGAAATTAGAAGGAAGTGGTAAGGAGCAAAGATATCATATTAGGGTTTCATGGGTCTTATCATTCACACACCAAACAACGTGAAAACTTGCAGGTGTGCCTTTCACGCCACAGTCGTATCATACATTTGATGTCCTTCAAACCGGTGACGTGACGTATATGGCTTAGGCTTGTGAATTTCAATGGCATGATGTATATGGCTTGGGCTCGTGACCTTCAATGATCATTCTCGGCAGGATAGATTATAATAATATATCACACGCAACACATTATTATGTAGCCTTATCATTTATTATTATTACCAAACTTATAAAGACATGACTACCTTAAATAATTCACTTGTAAACACATAAAAATAGATATTTATTTTACATAATCTAAATAGGAATTAAAAATGCATCACCAAGTCTATTTGAAAGTCAAACAAATGCCTCTTATAGATTTTGAACTAAACAAGAAGAAAAAACATGTGAACCGATAACACAAGTACATATCACTCTCCATTGTCATCACCCTGATTATATTCCTCGCTTAGCATGATAACATTGTTTTTCTAAAAAATATGTTTTGATCTAGGGTCGTGGCTTAATATGAACCACCAATCCCTATCCAACACATATGGGTAAAAAAACACCTCGTTGCAGTGTTTTGGGAAAACATAAGGCTCCCTAGCTTCATGCCACATCTTTCTAGAGTTGATAGATATCAAGCCACTATCACGATCTTCCTTTACATTATTCTGATTAAAGGTGTCCCACCACTTACACCTAAAAATAACACATTGCAACGAAGAGAAGTCCACTTGAATGATCTATTATATATTTCCAACGTAAACTAATGTCCCCTGCATTAGGTTTTGATTACAGTGGCTAACATGACTAGATTGGACGAACTTGATTTCCACTCCACAATTTTGTGTCATGCATCCATCATCAGCATCCTACGTGTGAAAATGATGTGCATATTCCCATATAGATGGGAGCAAATTCACCTATAAAAAAAGTGAAAAAATCATAGTGTCATGTGTCTAATAACTCGAACATATATATATCTTTGTGTGTGTGTGTGTGTGTGTGTGTGTATGTTACAATTCAACGGTGTAGTATGAAGTTAAAATTGTATAGAAAGAGATTATATTTACTATGTTGATGCACCCAATACATATGTTTAACGCATCCTCTTCATCACGCGGGTAACGACCATATGCATTGTATTTCTCTCTGACTTGATCAACAACCCAACTATTAAGGCATGTCATTGGCATATTTTCTTTTAAATTATCAAGATAAGACATGCTTCTACCATTCAATCGTTTGAATACTTTCCTTTCACTGTCCCATTTCCTCCTCTTCTCTTCGTACAATGCGACCCACGGTTATGTCACTTCCATATTGTAAAGAATGAATTTGTTGATGGCTTCAATTTTTGAATTCGTTGATGAAATCAAACCAACACACACACACATATATATATGAGATCAAAATATGCATTAATATGAAGTTCAGTGTGAATAGTTACTATGTAGTAATTTGAAAAATGATAAGCATGCACTTACTCTTTATCATGTGCCTCTTTCCATTCGTTTGGAGAAGCTCCCCTTCTCTTTTGTCTTCATCCCTTTAGTCATCCCAAATTGCCTCACCTGGTGTGTTGTTGATCTGCTTGACATACTCACAGGCATAATAGAAAGACTCATACAATATATAGCCTTTTGCCAAATACCCCTCAAGTGTTTCCCTTTGTCGAACGAAACCTTTCAATTTCTTCATGTACCTCTCTAAGAAGAACATCCAATGACAAGACACGGTCCTAACTAATTCAACTTCATCTACTATGTGAATTAGAAGATGAACCTACAAATCCATGAAATTCGCCGACTCCTTCTCAAACATATAAACAATCTCAGGTATCTCTTGATGCCATCGTTAAATGTTAGCCATATGAATCTCCTTTGATGTGATCCAACGTACAAATGCAAATAATTTAGATATGGAACGTCGTAGGCCTGGGGGGAAGTCATGGTTCACACACCCACGAACAAGTAGAGGATAATGACACTGCATAGTAAATAGTACATTATACGAAAAGTAATTAAAAAATATCCCATTACATAAACATAAAAATAAAAATAAAAATACTAAAATAATGTTTTTGACATAGGTACTCTTAGAAGGTTCAAATGGTCATGCGATTTCAACCCTGACAAATGGTCTTCCACAGTGAAGCAATGTCGCAGTGAAGACCCATATAAAGAAGGCATTCTCACACTCATTATAACTTCCTTTCCCCAAGAAAATCATCTTTCTTTAAAATCCATGGGACATTGCCTTCTTTGAAAGACGAAGAGGGACCAATATCTTCTCTTGTTTCTTGTCTTGGCCAATGTTTCTTTTTAGTTTTTGAAGAAAGGATCACTCCTAACAACCAATGTGTCACTTTCTTTCGATGATATGTGCCTCCATAAAAAAAGATGAAACATTTTTAAATATATGTATGGGATCTAGTAAGTGGGAAATCTTAATATGCTTCCAATATGGGAGCTCATAAAATACAGATTTCCTTTTCATTCTAATGGGCGATTTCTCAACGTAGGTGTCCAAGAATTCTGGATCATCGAACATAGGCTCCCGATTTGAATCAAACATTTCTACAAACTCTTTCTCATTCTCTCCCATATGCTCTAAGCCATTCAATTGGTGTCATTATTGCAAGCCTTTGGGTTCTCTTTGGTTTACCATTGAAAGCGAATGTTGCTCTTATGTAAGGGTGTTCTTCTGGGAGGAATACCCTGGAGAAATCATACACTAGCTTTAGGTGGTGGGACCACCTAGCCTTCATAGAAGGTCCACAACATTTACATCCATGATACCTTTTTGTTACAAGACCTGTGAAATTATTGTATACAAGACGACATGTTACCGACCATGAAGATCTGAACAATTGAAACGAATTAAATTAATATGTGAAACAATATTGTTACTAAACAAAACAATAAGAATGCAATTTACTAGAGCAAACCCCTAAGCCTAGATAATCATGTATAGTGTAAGCACATATGTCATACAATGTAAAACTCCTCTCTGTTGCGTTGAGTCTTGATACATCATACACATGTACCCCTTCCCATAATTCCTTTAATTCATATACCAATGGTTGTAAGTATACATCCATATTCTTCATTTGTCTTCTACCAAGGACCACGAGAGCCAACATAAGATTTTCATTTTTCACGAAAAACCATGGGGGGATACTGTTATTGATCACTACTACAAGCCAAACAGAATAGCTGGTGTTTTGGAGGGAAGATGGGTTGACGCCATCCATGGCTATGTTGAGTCATAGACTTCATACTTCATCCTTGAATTTTTGAGGCCATGTATCCTCTATATGCTTCATTGATCCAGGTGGCTCTAGAAAGACACATAGGGCAGAGGGTTATGAAAGCTCGAAAATAAAAGTGTTTAGAATGATGTCGACACAGGACCAGAGCATAGATCTCGTCTTCCTGATCGTGGAGGTAAGAACGGTTCATCAATCCGAGTTCAGATGCTGAAGTTATCACGAGAAGAGTTCGCCTTTGTTCCTTTTGAAAAAGGGAGGTTTTTCTCATAAAAATGGACTTAAAGCCTTTACAAGGCAAATCGCATCGAGAATCGTGCAAAGGGCGGACTTTAAGATCCCCGATCAGCGATGGCTGATATATGGGGTCGGAGAAGTCAGATCGGTGATATCGGTGCTTGCAAATCGGCAATGGAATGTCGGCATCGACAAATCGGGTTGGTGAAACCCAAAGGCCGAGGACCAGGACCCATGGGTGTAGCGAATGTGATTAGCGATTAGCGATCAATAATATCGGCAATCATAACGATTGACGTTGGCAATTGGCAATCATCTATTCCGACTTGCAATATAACGTAGACCCGACGGAATAATAGATCCGATTTGATAAAATTTGAGATTCGAGAATTCAGAATTTTTAGTGTATTCCCGTATATTTTTGGTTTCATCCAAATCTGTTATACGATGCGATAAGTGACTAAAGAGGACCCGATAGGGTTTGTAGGGCAAATTTAAAATATTTTGAAGTATGGTGTTTTATGATTTTGGTCAGAATTTCCAATTTTCAGTATTTATGTGTATTTCCTGTTTTAACAAAAAAAAGTCCATTTTGGAGGATTTTATTGCACCGCCGATGCTTCTATGCAAACGACATCTATTCTGAACAAAACAACTCCGATTTCTAAGCGGCCTTGTTCCCAAACGTGTTATAAAACACGATGGGTGTCGAGAGCCAAGGAGGAGGGCCAGAGAGACAATGCCAGAGAGTCGGCGTGCCAGAGAGAGCCTGAGACTCTGCGTGCTAGAGTGTGCACGAGAGCCTGAAATGCCAAAGAGAAATTGAAGAGGTTGCACCTGAAGAATAGTCACAGAATGAGAGGGCCAGGCTATGTAGAGATAGATATACTGTGTTGTGAATTACGCAGAGAAGCCAGAGCAGTGCTTGAACCCCGTAGAGCCATAGAGCTTGATCAATCCAGAGCGCAGATAGCCATAGAGTCACAACGCTTGAAATTCTAACAGTTCGCAGAGCTGCAGTGATAAGCCTGAGCGATATAGGGCCAGATAGCCATAAAGCTGCAGAGCGAGAAGTCTAGAGCAGTTATTCTTTTATGATCGATTCTTCATTTTATGATCGGTTCTGTTTCTTTTGATCGATTATTCTCTGTGATCGATTCTTCTTCTTTGATCAAATCTTCTTTGATTGATTCTTCTTTGATCTATTCTTCTTCTTGCAATCGATGTTGTGAAATTGATGTGTCAGCAAGCTTCAGCTTTTTATTGACAACTATGTGTCAGATGTCCACATACTTGTGCGAGCAACTATCTTCTTTCATCGATGCCTTGAGATCGATGGTCTGAGCAGCTTCAGCAGTGAGACATCCACTTCTTCAGATGGCCCGTGGTGTGAGGTATATGGTTATTGTCCATGTACTTCTTCTTTTACATTATGCTACATGGATCCTTGATTGATATTGATGCAGGATCTTGTTTATTTCATGTTGTCATGATTCCTTGCTTCATGTTATGCGGAATCTTTTATATGATGTACTTGCTGTCATAACTCTTCATGTTATGTTTTGAGATCCCTTGTTGTACGTTACTGAGATACTCTTGTTTATTACATGTCGTCATGCATATGTTTTGATTTGACATCCCTTTTGTGCCATGTTGGCGGGATGCTCACCGTGCATGTTTTGTATCATACTGCTAGGAGTCTTTTGATTGAGAATTCCGATTATGGAATATCTCTTAGAGCCACTCCTGCGTGAGGGAATTTTTCCTTGTATGATTGCGACATCGTCTCTTATGTACATCATCTTTATTGACAACACTTAATGCGGCGGCCTACACCATCTAAACACCGAGGCCTGGAGACGTAGTCCCTCCTGGACGAACTCCGTTATCAACGGCTTATGTTTTCATGTGTTGATGATTGATATGTTCCTCTTCTTTTCCGCATACATATGTATTCATTAATGTTCTTTTAAAATGCAATTTTAACACATCACGAAAGTAAAAGGTCTTGGAAGGGTCCTTCTTCCCACCCGAACCTGGATCATTCATGGCTATTGAATCTATTGGGATTCACATAACGCATGACTTACTTTTGTGTGAGGCATGCCATCCCCGCAACATGGCTAATTCTTTGCAATGAAAGAGTCTTTGAATCCTTGAGATTATAGGCATGTGCCTCAATATATTATGAGGAGGACCATGTGATTTATCTGTTTTTTTTTAATTATGGTACATGTCATGCGTAAATTTCAGACATTTCTCTTTGTCTGCATATTCTCCTCTATATAGAATACAATCATTTGAACATGCATGATATGATATGTAATCAAAACCCAACATTTCAACAATTGCTTTGCCTCTTCACAGCTACCTCACAAGACATTATCACTAGGAAGAACCTTATCTTTGAGTATCCTACAATTGGTGGGGAATATAATTGTACAATGCCAATATTTAACATTCATAAAATCAACCATTTTTAATTTTGATTGTGTGACAGAATATAAGGAACTTGATCGATCATGCATGTCAATTATCTCAATATTGTCAAGAAACATGCATTCGACATGCCAAACTTTGCTTTCACATTGTACAACAACATCGTTGTCCCCAACTGAGTAGAATTTGACTTGGCACTAGGTCCAAAGAGAGGGGTGGTGGAAGCAAATTCTAAGATTTCGAATAAGGTATTAATGATATGAGCATCATCCCCTAACTCATTTTTCTAGAATGCAGGTTCATTAATTTCATAAGTAGAATCAATCAATCAAGGTAGGAGGGTAAGTTAGTTTGCTTGTAGGATTTTCTAATATAATTTTGGGTGAAGAAAGGAAAAATCATTGGGAAAGAAGTCAACATGTAGGGACTGCCATAAATTATGGAAGACACGTAGAAGAACATTAGTATGGATGAATGAAATTTTAGGAACCCCATCCCCTTATACCAACTCTTGACCTACAAGAACTAATACTCCAAGCTGGAAGGATATTGTCTATTGTAGGAAGACAGAGCAGGAATCCCTTGGTTAGGTTGTGGGGTTGGTGGGGCTTGCCCCATCTTATTCGGACAATATTGCTAGGGGTTTAGTGGAACCAGTTAAGAGGTAGGTAAGGTACGCTTGCTTGTGTTTGAATCCTGCTTATTGAACCTTTCCTTCGACCTTATCTCTTGGCTGCCTTCCTTTCGATGAATAACTTGATGGCTTCGTCGCTGCAAACCAATAACCAACACGGCCCAGTATATAATCTCATTCATGCCTACCCGACCCAGGTATATATACTAATGCCTTCCTCAATTGACCTCACTCGAGATAGATTGTTTGGCTGGCTAGGAGCTACCTCGAGGCAAGATCTTCTCTTCAGTTGGACCGAGGATTAGTTGTTGCTGAAAGGAAGGAGTGCAGATTGGACCCTTAAATATGATCCTTGTAGTATAACCACTTCTCTGTATCGCCCCTGTGTTTTCGGGCATCCCATCGTCCATATCATAATCCTACCAGAGCCTTGGATATTGGAAACCAACAGCCAAACCGAGGATATTTATCCATGCTTTTCAAAATCAAAATGTGCTAAGTATGTTTAAGGTCCTGATACCAGGGTATCTATTTATGGGGTAGTTATCTCATCTGTGGGCTATACCTAGTGGTTTTGACAAAGCTTAGTCGTTTGAAGCAGAAAGGCAATCTGTTCCTAGCTCCTGTATCGAATAGTAATTGGGACCAGATCAAATGGAGTTGCCGAAATGTCCCTACTTTGATTGTAAGGTCATCGAGGCTTGTATAGACGTCAATAAATCGATTTGAGGATAGATTTATTTTCATTGCCTCCATGGCAGTCGTACCCCATAAGTAATCATCCATACCAGCCTCTATTTGATTGCCTCCATTGCCAATCTGTGATGAAGAACTACTATTGTTGTAGTCATTCCTAATTGGTGAATCTGGATGTAGTGGGAATTGAATAGGTGGTTGATTCAATCATTCTTTGTATGCTTCATCTCCAATTCTTACTATTAATGCAACCTTCTCTAGAGTTGACATTATAGTGGGGTACTCATCATCACTAGAATCCCAATTTCAAAAAATATTGAACACCATTAATACAATGTCAATGATGTTAGTAAGCACGTTAATGCAATTGGTTTGTTAAAATTACATTATACTAAGCAATTATTACCATTGTTGATCCAGGATTGCGGATGGAAGATGCCATGTTCCAATTGGCAGGGTGAAGAGGTTGTCCATTTTCATTTACCAATTACTTGCGATATGTTACTCCTAATAAGAGCTTTTGACGTTTTTGAAATGGAGGAATATTTTCTACATCTAAACTTGATTCTGAATCAGGATCTTGCAAATTTGGATACATTTTTATTCAAATTGACATGGATTAGTAAAAACAATTAATTACATAATCGAAATATAAATAAAATCTGAATTTATTAGAGATGGAAAAAGAAAACTCTTTGAAGGATTTTGATAAACAATATGGAACAAGATGAAATTTGAAGAAATGGCCATTTGATATTATTGACATTTTGTCCCCGCATTTGAGAAAATCAAGAAATAAAATTTATATAAAATTAATCTCGAGAACCATATAACCACAATCTGAATTTCAATATAGTTTTCAAACCTCTTTTCCAGAATAAGGCAACTTTAAGCGGAAAATGTATACTATGAACTACTATAATTCATGTGGATGCATCCTAAGGTAATTTGAGATTAATAGATCATTTTATGTGAAATTAAAATTTCATATATCTTTTAAACCAAACTAGTGCGCTTATCTAAACAAAGCGCACCGATGCGTTTAAAAAAATAACAACACTTCGGCATTCAGATAATACTTGCATCGGTTTTCGACATTCCAGGGAAAAAAAAAAACATGTTATCATATCCATGCTCTTTTAAAAAACGCACCGATGCATAAAAAAAGAAAAATAACACCGCTACGCACCTGTTTCCGGATTTAAAAAAAAAAAAAATGAATTCAACCAACTCGGTGCTCTTATAACAATTAGAACACTGATGCTTTTAAATATTAATTACACCGATGCATTAAAAAAATTAATTGCATCGTTTCAGGATTTCGAAGAAAAAAAATTGTATCATGTCAGTGCGTTGAAAAAGATTGGCGCCTCACAATGTTTGCAATTTTTTATAAACGCATCAGTGCGCTTGAATATTGAACACATCGATGTGTTGAGAAATTGAAAAAAATGTGTTTTCTTTTTCTTTTCCTTTTTTAAAATTAAAAAACAAGAGGCAATTGATTTTTCGAAATCTAATTTCATAAAGCCTTTTAAATAGTAAAAAGTTATTCACCATTTCATTATTTTACCCAAAATTTCAAGGGAGTGATTTACAAGAGAGACATAACACGAGCACTATGCAACAACAAAATACTTTGGAGCATCAAAACTATTTATGAGATAAAAAATTGGAAGGTAAGAATCAATAGCACAGTCTGGGGTGGGCTATTCGCCCCCATAGGTAACTAGAGAGAGGTGTTCGTGCATGAACAATTGCAGTACTTAAACAGGAAAGGGATGTTCTACGTGCCTTGTTATTGATACCCCATTCCAGCAGGTGGTTAGAAAGTGAGGTGATTCTATGTGTGTTATCAGTTCTCATCCCACGTTCCAGGAAGGTGGCGATTCTACGTGTGTTATCAGTTTGACGTGCACATGATAGAATTTGGTTTCTC
>APFE030197529.1:301082-352246 GCA_000404065.3 Pinus taeda | reverse complement strand
ATGTTAAAAATTTAAGTAAAAGGATGAAAATTAAAAATAAAGGAGAATGTCACTTTTACTTTAAGAATTTAACATTACCATGAGGGAGCATCTGCTATATTTATATTTTCTTTTGCCTTCATTCGTCACCCTAACCCAAGGTGGACCCACAACAAGCAAACTCACCTAAAATTAAAAAAAATTGAAAAAAAAACGATTTTCTAAACGCTTTTCCATAAGCTTTTCTGGAAGCTTACGGGAAGCATACACTTCCGACACGCGAAGTGCCATACGAAGCGCGCTTTGGCGCTTCGGAAGTAGTCCTTCCGAATTTCCAGGAAGCAGCAAAAAATTCGGAAGCAGCGCTTCCAAATTACAGAAGCGCGCTTCTGGCCAAGCTTCCTAGGCGCTTCCGTACTGGACGCGCTTCGGGGCTTGGAACCGTTGGGGGGGGGCGCGCTTCGTGCAACATTGCTAGGAACATCAAAGCCCCAATCAACTGTCTATACTCGAATGGATTTGTCAGATCGGGTCCTACAGCTTCTCTGCATAACTACTTGAAGTTCATTTCCATTGGTGTGGCCATGGACTTGCATTCTGTCATTCCAAATATCTCTAACATCTTCACAACATATTTTCCTTGTGAAAGGAAAATCTCATCAGGTTTTTGCCACACCTCAAGGCCTAGAAAGTAGTGCATGGGTCCAAGGTCCTTCATCTCAAATTTAGAGGCTAGCTCCCTCTTGCACTCGATCATCAGAGGCTCACTACCTGTCAAGAATAGATCGTCAACATATAAAACCAAAATCAATGGCATACCTTGAACTACCTTGAAGTAGAGGTTGGGATCGACATTGCTTCTTGTGAATCCTAGCTTCACCAAATAACTATCTATGCAGGCGTACCATGCTCTAGGGGCTTGCTTTAAACCATACAATGCCTTCTTCAATCTGCAAACATGTGTCTTTCGATCCTCTACTTCAAATCCTTGTGGCTACTCAACATACACTTCTTCTTGTAACGTGACATGGAATAATGTAGTCTTTACGTCCATCTGATGAAGAGTCCATCCTTAGCTTGTGGCAAGGGATATTATCGAGCGAATGGTTGTGTATCGAGCCACAGGTGCATATATATCATCACAATCCTTTCCCTCTTTCTGTGAGAATCCTCAAGCCATGAACCTTGCCTTGTATTTCTCAATGCTACCATCAATTCCATGCTTGATCTTGAATAACCACTTTGAAGTCACCACAGGTTTCCCCTTCGGTCTTGACACAACATCCCATACATCATTCTTCATAATCGATTCATATTCCTCATCCATAGCATCTTTCCAAACTTTTTCTTTTAAGGTTTCTTTGAATGTGGAAGGTTCGGCTTGAATCATAGTGCTCATGGATGCAACATATCCCTAGTACCTGCATGGTTACTTCCTTTCTCTAAATGATCTTCGAACGGGGACATGTCTCTCAACATCTTGTACAGTGTCACAAACCCAAAGTGGTATCTTCCTAGTAGGAGGATCACTTGGAGGATGATATAAGCGATCCATAGGCTCCATGGGCTCATCAACAATATCAGTCTCAGACTCATGCACGGAAGGACCATCTAGAATATCCTTGTCATCATTCCTCTTCTCGGAAGGAGGAGGTGGAGGAAGACCTTTTGTTTTACCAAGAGCAACATCTTCATTGAATGTTACATCCCTGCTAATTTCAACCTTTCTTTGACCAGGAATGTATATTCTATAAGCTTTAGAATTTTCACAATAACCCACAAATGTACCTTTCCTTCCAATTGCCTCAAACTTGTTCCTTTTGTCCTTCGGCACATGAAAATATATAGGGCATCCAAAGATACAGAGATGGTTTATGTCGGGCTTGACACCTGTGAAAACTTCTTCAGGGGTCTTGTTTTCCAATGCTTGATGAGGCACCTTGTTTTGAACATATACAACAATATGTGTTGCTTCTCCCCAAAGGAACTTTGGCAACTTTTGATCATGGAGCATGGCATGGGTAGCTTCTAATATAGACCTGTTCTTTCTTTCTGCTAATCCATTTTGTTTGGGAGAAAATGGCACAATTGTTTCCTTCTTTCTTGCAAAATGCTATGAATTCATTTGACATGTATTCCCCACAATTGTCGGACCTGAATACTTTAATTCTCTTCCTTGTTTGATTTTCGATCAAAGCTTTGAATTCTTTGCATACTTCGAAGGCTTCATCCTTGTGCTTCAAACAGTATATCCATGTCTTTCTAGAGAAGTCATCAACGAAGGTGATATAATAGAGATGGCCACCAATAGATTGCACTGACATTGGACCACATATATCAGAATGGATGAGATGGAGGATGTCACTTGTCTTGTTCTCGCTGGAGGGAAATGGTCCCCTTGTCTTATTTCCACTCATACAACCTAGACATACTCCATCATGATTGGCTTCAACATCGAGAATACCAGAGACCATTTCCTTAATTTCGGAAGAGCATCATAATGTAGATGAGCCAATCTTCGGTGCCATAACTCGCTTAGGTGAATGTATTATGAACCAATGCTAGAAGTGGTCTTCCAATGACTCTATAGAGTCTTTAAAATCTTGATCCTAATGTGAATGCATCTCTCATAGGTGAACCAGTGAACCAAGCCAAAACTTTTCCCTTGATGAAGGAAACCCTCGTCCCTCTATATTCCAAAGCGGATATAGATACCAAATTCTTCATTAATCCTAGCACATACATAACATCATGCAACAAAACTTATTCCCTAGAATTCAAATGAAATGTGACAAACCCAAAACCTTTTACGGGATGAGTGGAGTTGTCTCCAAGAATAATCTTTAGCTTAGTCTCCCTCTCTACTAGATTAGAGAGAACTTCCTTATATCCAGAGATATGATAAGCGGCCCCGCTATCAACCAACCAACTATCCCATGAATACGGAGGAGAAAAACTAGTAAGTGCAGAAATAAGAACGTATTCAGATTGATTTACAACATTACTTTCATACCTGGGAAATCTTGACTTCTTTTGAGGACGACTATCTTCTTCACGGTCGCTTGAGATATCTCTTCTTCTACTTCCATATCTTTTATTGTGGTCATTTCTTCGATCATCTTTTCTTCTTTGATTATTGTATTTGTTATTGTTGATTCTAGTGTTGTAATGTGGCCCTTTGTTCTTCTCGGGACAATCTCGTGCATAATGACCCTTCTTGTGACAATTATAGCATTCGATATGAGACGATGTTCTATCATTCTTTCTTTTTGCATTTTGAGGAGCTAGCTTTCTTGATGGACCTCCTTTTCCTTTCTTCTTCCTTTTATCATGAGTGATATATGCAGCAGGCTCTCCTTCTTCATGTTTTTGAATCCTTCCATATCATCCTTGATTCTTCTTGTGTAAGCTTTCCAACTATTTCATCAAATGACGGGAGGACATTGTTGTTGATTATGGCGGTAATGAAGGTTTCCCAAATAGGAGGGAGGACCTCTTAGAGTCATGATCACCAATTCTCTATCAGGAACAGATTCTCCAACTCTTTGCAATTGATCTCTAGGACGAGATCTCCTCATTATGCAGGATTGCATGGACTCTCCTTTGTTCATCTTGGTGTCTTCAAGTTGATCTTTCAAGGAGCTGATTTCATTCAAATTGTTGACTTCATACATGCTGGATATCTTATCATACATGTCTTTAGACCTTCTCAAGTTTCCAACATATGCAAGTAAATTATCTTGTAAACCATCAGATATAATTTGCTTTGCTTTTAACTCACCTTTCTTGTGCTTGTTTTCGGTAACAACGGAAGCATTCTCCGGAGGGTCAGGTACTCTTCCTTGAATATAGTCCAAACATTCATTGTTATCGACTATGATATCCAACGTGACTTTCCATGCAGCAAAATTGGATGTCACCCAACTTCTCATCACTCTTGAAGAAGCAAGTCATCTTGACTTTGACTAGATCAGCTCTTTCAACTTTCCAAAGATGATTGCTTCAAAGTTTGTCTATTTTTGGGCTTGCCCTTCACCTCAGCTCTGATACCATGTTAATTTTTCAAATTGTTCTATGTTGTTTCAATTACTTCAACCCAAATCAATTCTTTGTTTAGCAATGCATCCAATTATTAACAATGTTTCCAATCATAAACAGTGATTGAAGATAGAACAATATATGTAATGAAAAAGGAGACAATAGCACAACCACAAGAGACACTAGATTGGTCAAAGACGACTGAAAAACTACACTATGGGGGAAAACCCTTTCAAATCTTCTTCTTATTAGATTGTCATAAAATGTTTCAACAAAGAGTACAATGAGTCCAATGCATAATAATCCAGTAAAGATTTACCCAATACAAATCAGAAGTAGACTTCCAAAATTACTATACAGCAGAGAGAAACCTTCTAGCCTTCAGACATTTGCGGTCAATTGCGGTCAACTGTCAAACCCTAGCTCAGAACCCTAGTCGCACTCATCAAGATATTCTGCGAGCGACTGAGGCTTCTCAGTTGCTACCTGAGGCACTGTAAACGAGCAGTTATGACTGCCCAGTCGCTCCCTGAAGCCTAGTAAGCAAGCGATTGGGGTCTAATCCTCGCAGAACTGTCTCAGAGCCCTGGTCGCTCCCTTCAGGTTGTTATGCAAGCGACTACGGCTTCCCAGTTTCTCTCTAAAGATCTATGAGCATGTGAATGTAGACGAATCTGTCTTGTGACGTGTGTGCGTCCAGAAAACAAAAACCCTACACACGTGCGAGTCTCAGACCTGTAATTTCGAACCTTGTGCGAAACTCCACCTGTCAGACCTATGCGAACCAAACAATAGAAGACGAGAAGAGAATGCTTGATCATGATGTACAAATGAACTTGAGGTCTCTTGTATTTATAGGCTTTCATTCGGGTCCACTTGATGTTGAGGCTGACCTGTCCAATTCTACATATGTGTGAGGCCAACCTATCCTAATGTACATGTAAGGGTTCATAAATTCAAAAACCAACTTTTGCTTGTCCAAATGAGGTGATCTTTAGGTCAATTTGGTCCTCTCAAAAAGACGAACTCAATGCAATCATCATCTATGTCATATGAGTTGTCCAAAGTGGAATTTGACCCTAGTTGCATAAATTAACACAAGATAGGTGACCTCAAAGCCAAGAAAATTCCCATTGATGGTTTGCAAGATCATTACTTCTTTATGTTGGTAGTTTGAAAAATTCTAAGGATATTTATGACAAACTGGTCGAGATGTATGAAGTCAACAACTTGAATCACATACTCTCTTTGAAAAATCAACTCAAAGAGATGAAGATGAATAAGGGTGAATCTGTGCAATCCTATATCATGAGAGTATCTCACCTAAGGGATCAATTGCAATAAGTTGGTGAACAAATATCTGACAAAGAGCTGGTGGTGGTCACTCTTCAAGATCTTCGTCCTATTTGGGAAACCTTCATTACTGCTCTAAGCAACAATAATGTTCTTTCGACATTTGATGAGCTCATTGGAAAATGCACTCAAGAGGAGGCTAGGGTGATTGCCATAGGAAGAATTCAAAAGCATGAAGGACAACTCTCTGCATTTGTTGCTCAAGACAAGAAGAGGAAAGGAAGAGGATGACCATCTAGTTCAAGAAGGCGTCTCTCTCAATCAAAGGTCTCCAAGAGAAGAGGAAGTAGAATTGAATGCTTTAATTGCCACAAGCATGGACACTATTCTCGAGATTGTTCGGAAAAGAGAAACAATTCAAAATCCAACTACACCAACAATTGATGAGCCAAAAACAATAAGGTCAATGATCGAAGAAAAGGAGATGATCGAAGAAGAAGAGATGATAGAAGAAAAGGGATGATAGAAGAAGAAGAGATACTCTGGATGATCAAGAAGGCCATCATCCTGAAAAGAGGTCAAGAAACTCCAGGTATGAAAATAATGTAGTTTCTAGTCAATCTGAATACAATTTTATTTTTGCTCTTTCTAGTGCTTCTCTTTCATATTCCTACGATAGTTGGTTGGTAGATAGTAGGGCTTCTAGACATTTCTCTGGATATCAAGGAGTCCTCTTAAACCTGGTTGAGAGGGAGACAAGTTTGAAAATCATCCTTGGATACAATACTACTCGTCCTTATGAAAATTCCTAGATCTAACAGTCTCAGGAATCCTACTCCAACCAGCGGAATCTACTTCACCTAGATTGTGAATTAGATTACAAGCTTATTTCAGATTTCTTCATGAAACATTGAAGTAAATTACTGAAGCAGCCTACACCAATTAAATATGATTATGAAACATAGAAACTGAGAACGCAAAATAGAAACACATAGGACACAATTATTTTTGGACAAAAGTCCCCGGAAAAACCCAATGCAGGAAAATCGGTGCAACAGCTCTGAGGGTTTATTATTATTAAGTTGTAGCAAATTCTGAATACATCAATGAATACCTCACAGGGTTAGTCAGTTACAGAGAGAAATACTGGCAGAAGCTTTGTGAGTTTTACCTCACACAATCACTGAGAAAAAGTCTTGATTGTTCCGACTGCTGGATGAGGTGCCCCTGGCAGGCCCTAGGCTGCCTCTACGTTGTCCTAACATCAACCCTCTCAGACACAGCGTCACCCAATTGGGGAATTGATCAGTAGCCCAAAGTCACTGCCCTCAGCCTCTCGGTGTCACACCCCAGTTTCCAGCTGCTGAAACTGACCCTCTGCTCTGATTTTCGACTTTCTCTCTCTCCCTCTGCGCCGCTTCTGTGTGGCCCTTCTGGCCCTGTGTCAACATCGGCGTCAAGGCTACTGGATCACTCTCTGCATCTCTCTATTGATGTATCTCCAACTGAGAATCTCTCTCTCCAAAAGTTTTTATTCCTGCCTCTCAACTGCAAGAGATCTCTTCAATCTATTTTTCCTCCTGAGAACTTCTCACTTCAGAAAATTGATTTCCTCAATCTCTCTATGTGTTTTCCAAATGACCCTCAAGCCCCTTCTTATATCTCCCTGTTGGAAAACCAACAGCCTAGATTAACTCTTTCGTTTTGGCTTGATCTGTGTCTTTTTCTATAAGTTTCACCCCTGATTAGATTAATACCCATTAATATTTTAATTTTCCTAAGTTTAGACTTAGGAACACCAATAAAGCTATTAATTATTTTAATAAAATCACTACTGGGTGGAATTTCACAAAATGCCTTCTTGGTTCTTTGGAATACATGTGCCCAAGCCTCCCTATAAAATTTGAGACTTAGAGCACATTCGATGCTACCCCAAATCAACACTCCCTCTTAGCGAGGAATGTGCTCTAGCAATACACTGCTCTGACTCTGAAGCATCGTCCTCTACGCCGCTGATGTCTGGCATGATGTCCACCAACTACTGGTGCTGTTGCTACTACTGTACTACTTCTTTTGACACTACCACTGCCAATGCTACATCTGTACTACAACTTCCTCTCAAATGCTGCATCTGCTATGTTATTAGCACTGCCACTGCTAACGTTGCATCTACTATGTTATTAGCACTGCCATTGCTAACACTACATCCGTACTGCAACTCAGTTACTGAGAGAAGCCACTGAAAACACCCAACACTGAACAAGTATCCAGTGGATACTGTTGATCAGTGGTTGTCATTGATGTCAACCCAAGCAACACTAGGGGCTACCTCGATCTTGCATGGGCATTTTGACTTCACAACTTACTTGCATGGGCATTTTGACTTGACAACTTACTTTATTCTGAGTCAAGGATCATCTAGATGGATTCTACTTGTCGAGATGTTTCTGTTGATATATGGCACGCCAAGTAATTCTTCACGATTTGAGAGATATTCATTTGAAGTCAGTAACACCAGTTAGTGGGCTAAAACCCTATGGGGTTGTGGCATGGCACTCATAATTGGTTGTGGTCATTGAATAGTCAATAATTAATAATAATAAAAATTGCTCCTAAAATCCCTCCAACGTTCACTTGTTGAGGACCCTCTCAACTCAAGACATTCATATAAATAATGACCCTCATATCCTCCTCTAGTAGGGATTTTGTGGCTTCAAAGGGGTCATCATGGCATTTTTGCTATAACTTTCTTTTTTGCGAAGCTTCAGAAGCTGAAATTACAACCCATTTGAGCTGAAATATTGATGAACCTCGTGACCGAATTTCAGATCATGGTTCGCTATATTTTTGGAGATATGATCTGAGGAAGTTAGGGGTTTTGCAGGCTCATAAATTCCATGTCAAACAGGTGACGTTGGGAAAATCATCATAACTTTCTCTCTGAGCATTGGATTCAAATTTCGTAAATAGTAACAAAAAGAGGATGGATTGTAGTTTGTTGAGTAGCATTTTCAGGGCCGAAGGTCGCAACAATGACATGTGGCACTTCGTATAAGTTCGCTCTACTGAACCAGTCTATAATCAGGTCATCGTGGGAGATTGGGCATAACTCTTTCTTAAAGAATCCAATCTTGATAAGACCTATGGGTTTGGAAAGAGGACTTAGAGGGCTAC
Organism: Pinus taeda; assembly: GCA_000404065.3. NCBI lineage: Eukaryota > Viridiplantae > Streptophyta > Pinopsida > Pinales > Pinaceae > Pinus > Pinus taeda. Next base: position 343,762 of record APFE030197529.1, on the reverse strand, counting down.
CACAGGACGAAATTTCAAACCCTAGAGATCTGAAATTACATAGATACAAGAGATTCAACATCGAGCTCCTAGAAGGCAAGAAAAAGCATGCATTCAAGGATCACTGCAGTAAGGACCACACGTCAATAGTCAAGGGTAAGTCTCCTACAGCAAGGTATGTATGATTAGTGTTTATATTTGAAATATGAGTATCATCTCTGAAATATGTTTTTGCAAGACAACGTAAGTACATATAGGGTCTTGGTTATATCTCTATGTCTCTATATGTCACAGTTAGTTTTGATACCACATTTCATATGTCCTATTCTTGATACTACACATTTGATGCTACGTATTCTTGATCCTACACCAAGTCTGCTAAATCTATATGATGTTGTAAGTTCATGTTACTTGTCTTGTCATAGTTGATAGAATGGTCTCTGTTGTTGTACTTAGAACTTGGTCCATCACAAGTCTAAGGTCTGTCATTAGTTTTTATTGTATATATCTTTAGGTCAGTTTTGGATATAGTCTTGCATAGAGTCCAGGCCTATATCAAGAATGGGAGTCTTCGTCTACTGCTACAACAAGTCAACAACCAAAGTGACAAGCGCACTTCAGGTACGCATTGTAATTTTAATTTGTATTTATTCATTATTATGCACTTACATGTGTTTCGCAGGCAAAGGTAAGTTGAAGCGTATTTGGTTCGGTTTTGGGATTGGTTTCACCGGGCAAATTTTGCATGCAGGTAGAAGAAGAATCAAGTACAGCTTCAAGCAAGAATTCATGAGCAGAAGTATTAAATCAAAGGAAGCATTGCAGCAGAACATCCTTTGAAGACATGACATGAAGAAGTGTCAAGGCCAAGAGTCATCATTGTAAAGTTGTAAAAGAGTCATTTGTAAAAGTGTCAACATTGGAAGAGTCATTATTGTAATAAAGTTAATCTGCCTAGAGTCGAAAAAGCATTATTGGGAGGTATAGGAGTCTTTGTTGGGATGATGTCATACTTGGGTTGTAGGTCATAGTGTGATTGCGTGTTTGGTCAAAATCATTGTAAATCATATTGTATCGTGGATCATTGTGCCTGGTACGAGAATCCACACTCTTGTCTCATTTCAATCATTATAGGGTGGCAGGGAGGTGCCAGGCTGGTGCATGAAGTCGCCTACAGGTTGGAGCTTGTGAACACTTCAGGGTGGTAGGTTGGTCTAGGATGTTGGGGCATCCATTCAGTTGACTACTAAAGTTTAGAAATTGGCAACAAGGGCCAAACTGCATGTGGGTCTACTTATTTATGGCAGCTAATATTTTTCTTGGATTCCTCTCGTCGAGAGGTGTAGGATTGATCTAAAGATCATCCGATTCCGAAATGTATTCATGGAGATATGAATTTATTTGTGTTATGTGACAATTCGTCAAGGTCGGCCAGCAACCAAATTACCCCCACTCAACCTCATCGTTGCATCATAAATAAAGGTGGCCTTCAAGTCATTTGGTCACTTATCTCTTGTGATCTCTCTCTCCACTTGTTTGGGTTTTTAGTGGAAAGAGAGGCCTAGAAGAGAAGGCATATACGCTATCCTTGGGAGAAGGTTTATATGCTGCCCTAGAGGAGATGCCCTAGCCCTACACATTGTCAAAAGAGAAGGCTATATGCAGTCCTAGAAGGAGACACCTCTACACAGTCAAACGAGGGTTTATCTACGCAGCAAGGAGAGGCCTTCTATACGTTGTATAACGAGACTCATATGTTGTCCAAAGCCAGAGTCAAGGAGGGTTCTATAAGTAGCTAGAGGAGGCTCCTAGCCGCAGCATTTAAGGATACCCTAGGCTATAGTCAACGAGGGTTTTATACACAGCAAGAGAAGGCACCTATATGCAGTAAAGGGGAGGCTTTAATCCGCAGCCAAGAGGAACATCTAGCCTCTGTCCTAACCGCAGTGAAGGAGGCCTAAGAAGAGGCTCCTATCCGCAGACCGAAAAGTGCCCTAAACGCGGGCCTAGAAGAAACTCTTATTCGCTGAAAGAAGAAGCCTTAGAAATAGTGAGGAGGTTTGGCAGTTGGCTAATAGAAGACCTATTAACTATCTAGAGATCCACTGTTTAAAGAGCCTAATCCGCATATCAATGTAAGTCTCTCATCCACAGCAAGAAGGGATGTTAGAGTTACTAACTCACAGCCAAAAGAAGCTTCAACGCATCAAGGATAAGAATGGTCAGATTGTTGTAGGTGGCAGCTCAATGTTGTAGATGTTAGCACTATGATAAAGGTTGTTCCAAGTATGAGAATGCTTGCAAGTGGAAGTCACAGTCATAAGGTAAACCTGTGTGGTGAATGAGTCTGCACTCAGACTTATCTCAGATCTTGTAGGGCTGACTTCAAATGCAGATTGGATGCTAATATTTTGAAGCATTAATGATGATTATATATTGGTTATAAGGACATTTACTTTTGTGTTGCTATGTGCTAGGCCATAGGCCATAGCATCATAGCAAGGGCTTCTTAGAGCTGTTGGACTGTTAGGAGATTATGAAGGAAGTTTAGGACAGCCTCAAGTGCCCTCATCAGATCAGTAGCTTCTCACTGTCAAGGGACATGCTACAACACTCTTCATGATTGAAGACTATCTTATCCATTGCAGTCATAAATATCAGTTTTATGTATTTGTACTATCTCTCTCTCTGCTGAACTATTGAAGAATATAAGAAGAATTGATCAAAGGTTTCCCCACATTGGGGTTTGTCCCTAACTGGTGCCACATCTTGTGTCCTCTTGTCTTGGCTTGTCTTTTGTTGTTTATATTTATGTTCTATTTGCACTTTACTATCATGCTGATGTGATTGCTAATCTGGAATTGATATTGAGCTAATATGGAAAAAATGAAGTACATTGCTCTAAGCATAGAACATAACTAAAATTAACATGGTATGAGAGGTGAGGTGAAGACAAAGCCCAAGCAAGAGTGAAAGAGCAATCACTGAAGATAGTTGGACAAGGTCAAAGGCTCAATGGGTTCCTCATCCCACTTCCCGGCTAAAGACAAGCTCCATGAAAAGTCTTACTATCACGGATGGAAAATGTCTCTGGATCTAACATTGGAAGAACAAGAAGTGTTGGATTATGTGAAGGGAAAATTTCTTGAGCCTCCATCAAATGCACTAACTGCTACAAAGAACAAGTACACCAACGGTGAAGTCAAAGCGAGAAGATTATCAGAGATTCCATTGACAAGCGACTGGTGGCCTACATCTTTGATTTGAACACCTCCAAGGAGATCTATGACAGATTGGTAAGCATGTTCAAGGCTAGTGATAAAAATCAAAATTTGTTCCTCAAAAATAAGTTGAAGGATATTAAGAAGGGTAAGGAAGGAGGATATTCAATCCTACTTAAGGATCACTGAGATAAAAAATGATCTTCTATCGATTGGAGAAATCATATCTGGCAGGGAACTTACTATCACTACCCTTGGAGGACTCACACCCGAGTGGTATATATTTAGAACCACTATTCTCAATAATGATCGAATTCCGCGATTTGAAGAATTGATGTCAAGATGCATTCAAGAAGAAACCAGGATGGTGGAACAAGAAATGTCTTCTAATAAAGGCAACCCTACTGCTTTCTCCGCTCATGCCAAAAGAAGAAATAATGCAAGGTCTAAAGGTCATTTCAATGGAAAGCCCAGATCTAAGGGTGGAAGGAAAGGCAGATGGCATTGCTTGCAATAAGTTTTGCCACTATGCAAGGGAGTGTCCAAATATAAGGAACACATCACATGATGATGATCACAATCATTCCAACAACAACTTCAATCGAAGGACTGACAGGAACAATGGCAAAGGAAAAAGGAATGCAGGATATCAAGGAAATGGTTGACCCTCCAAGAAAGCAAGGAACTCTAGGTATGAAGAATCAAATGTTGTTTCTAATAAGAGAAAGGAGTATTATCTTATATTGGCCGTCTCCACTACCTGTACTCCGGACACTTTGGGAAATTGGCCTATTGATAGTGATGCTTCATGGCACTTCATCGGATTCAAGGAAGCTCTCTCTAATCTGAGAGAGAAGGAAACAATCTTGGAGAATATTCTTGGAGACGATGCCACCTATCCCGTAAAGGGTGCAGGGAATGTTACCCTTCAATTGAATGAGGGTAACTCGTTTCACTTACAAGAAGTTCTTTAGGTACCTGATCTCAAGAAGAACCTGGTGTCCATTTCGGCAATGGAAAATAAAGGTTACAAGGTGGCATTCATCAATGGAAAGGTACGTGTTTGGAGAAGGAATTTTCAAGATGCATTTACTCTTGGGTTCAGGATTAGCAATTTGTATCAAGTTGCAGGAAGTCCATTGGGGACCATGTTGTGTGACTCATCTCTTCAATGGCACTAGAGGTCTGCCCATCTTCATTGTGGGGCACTACCCGATGTAAGACAGATGGTGACAGGGATGCCTGAATTCAAAGAAGAGCATGAAGGTGCATGTCCGAGATGTACCAAAGGAAAACCTACAAGGGGATCATTCCCCTCACATAAGATCAAGACCACAGATGTGGAACAACCCGAAGGGTTTGAGATTCATGATCGGGAATCTCATGCATGCAAGTTGAAGAAAGCTCTCTATAGTTTGAAGCAAGCACCCCGGGCTTGGTGTGAGAGGATTGATAGCTATTTGATGAAGCTGGGATTCACTAGGAGTGAAGCCGATCTAAACAATTGCTTTAAGGTTGTGGATGATAGACCTCTCATACTGGTACCTTATGAGGACGACCTCTTTCTAACAGGTACAGACCCTCTCATTTTCAAAAGTAAGAGGGAGTTGAATTCCGGATTTGGAATGGTGAACTACAAGCATGTGACTACATCGATGGAGCTTAGCTTTAAGAAGTTATGCAGCAGTGTTGCCGGACTTGATTTGGGAAATGCCTCTGAGTTTCGTCAGCTCATAGTAGCATTGATGTTCTTAGTGAACTCTCGTCCGAATAAATGTTTGGCAGTTAGCATGTTGAGCCAACATATGGCTGAGCCTCACTGGATTGGTGCCACGAATCTTCTGAGATATCTTCGGGGTACAATCACTCATTGACTGAGATACACTGTTAGAGCTATGAGGTTGCATTATTATTCTGATGCTAATTGGATAAACAGTGTGGAGGATCACAAGAGAACTTATGGGTTTTGGTTCTCTTTGGGTTTTGCTTCGATATCCTGGATGAGAAAGAAGCAAAAGTCAGTTGCTTTGAGCACCGCTGAGACCGAATACATAGCTACGAGTATGACCTCGTGTGAAGCTGCCTGGTTGAGGAAGCTCTTCAGTGAGATGTTTGGACACATACTGGATACCATCATGATCTTCTGCAACAACCAGAGTGGGATTCGATTGTTGAGGAATCCCGTGTTCTATGATCGCTCCAAGCATATAGACATCAGGTACCACTTTATCTGGGATATGGTATAGCGAGAAACAATAAGGCTCCATCACATTGGGACTGATGCGTAGGTCGTCGATATTCAGATGAAGCCCCTAGGAAAGGTCAAATCCTTGACTTTCTGAGAACGACTAGGAGTCATGGAGAGACCCTCTCGTAAGGGTCATGTATGATATGGATATTGAGCTCTGGGAGCTCTGGGGGGCATGGGGTACTTCTTGGAGCAATGAGAAACCATAGGGTGAGTGGTTCAACCTTCCCCTAATGGTTTGCTATGTAGGCAGGATGAGTGGTTCATCCTTCTCCTACTGAGACACAATCATAGGGTGAGTTCTTCAGCCTTCCCCTAGTGATTTGTTATGTGCAGGGTGAGTGCTTCAGCCTTCCCCTAGGATAGCCCATGGCGACATGTAGGCAGGATGAGTGGTTCATCCTTCTCCTGCTGAGACATCCTAACCATGCAGTCTAGGACTCAGGGGAAGTACCTTTCATCTAGCCAATGAGCAGGGAAATGAGGATAGGGACCATAGTACTACTAATGGACGCATCATGTAGTACCATACTCCCTAGGCTAGAATGATATTGATCTGTGATCAATTGGAACTGACTTCGGATCAGTAAGAGTGGTATGAGACACCCTCTTTATTTGGAACTAATTTCAAATCAGTAAGAGTGGTATGATACACTCTTTATGGGACTAACTTCGGGTCAGTAGAGAATGGTATGATACATTCTCGATCACTTCTTCTTCTTCATAGTTCAACGGAGCAGAGCAAAACAGTGCAGGGCACTGCATTGATGGCAGAGATAGTACAATCTGGCAAAGAGATTAGCAGATGGAGTTCTCCCTAGTTGAGAGGGAGTGTTAAAATTGGCAACTATGGCCAAACTCCATGTGGGTCTATTTATTTATGGCAGTGAATATTTTTCTTGGATTCCTCTCGTCGAGAGGTGTAACATTGATCTAAAGATCATCTGATTCCAACATGTATTCGTGGAGATATGAATTTATTTGTGTTATGTGACAATTCATCAAGGTCGACCAGCGACCAAATTACCCCCACTCAACCTCATCGTTGCATCATAAATAGAGGTGGCATTCAAGTCATTTGCTCACTCATCTATTGTGATCTCTCTGTCCACTTGTTTGGGTTTTTAGTGGAAAGATAGGCCTAGAAGAGAAGGCATATACGCTATCCTTGCGAGAAGGTCTATACGCTGCCCTAGAGGAGATGCCCTAGCCCTAGACGTTGTCAAAAGAGAAGGCTATACGTAGTCCTAGAAGGAGACACCTCTACATAGTCAAGGAGGGTTTATCTAAGCAACAAGGAGAGACCTTCTATACGTTGTCTAAGGAGACTCATATGTTGTCCAAAGCCATAGTCAAGGAGGGTTCTATAAGCAGCTAGAGGAGGCTCCTAGCTGCAACATTTAAGGATGCCCTAGGCCGCAGTCAATGAGGATTTTATACGCAGCAAGAGGAGGCACCTATATGCAGTAAAGGGGAGGCTTTAGTCAACAGCCAAGAGGAGCATCTAGCCTTTATCCTAACCGCAGTGAAGGAGACCTAAGCAGAGGATCCTATACGCAGACCGAAAAGTGCCCTAAATGCAGGCCTAGAAGAAACTCTTATTCGCTGAAAGAAGAAGCCTTAGCAGCAGTGAGGAGGATTTTGTCGCAGGCTAATAGAAGGCCTATTAACTCTCTAGAGATTCGTTGTTTAAAAAGCCTAATCTGCATATCAATGTAAGTCTCTCATCCACAACAAGAAGGAATGTTAGAGTTACTAATTCACAGCCAAAAGAAGCTTCAGCACATCAAGGATAAGCATGGTCAGGTTGTTGTAGGTGATTGCGCAATGTTGTAGATGTTAGCACTATGATAAAGCTTGTTCCAGGTATGGGAATGCTTGCAAGTGGAAGTCACAGTCATAAGGTAAACCTATGTGGTGAATGAGTCTGTAGTCAGACTTATCTCAGATCTTGTAGGGCTGACTCCAAATGCAGATTGGATGCTAATATTCTGAAGCATTGATGATGATTATATATGAGTTATAAGGACATTTACTTCTGTGTTGTTATGTGCTAGGCCATAGGCCATAGCATCATAGCAAGGACTTCTTAGATCCACTGTATTGGACTGTTGGGAGATTATGAAGGAAGTTTAGGACAGCCTCAGGTGCCTCGTCAGATTAGCAGCTTCTCGCTGTCAAGGGATATGCAACAACACTCTTCATGATTGAAGACTGCCTTATCCACTACAGTCATAAATATCAGTTTTATGTATTTGTACTATCTCTGTCTCTGCTGAACTATTGAAGAATATAAGAAGAATTGATCAAGGGTTTCCCCACATTGGGGTTTGTTCCTGGCTGGTGCCACATCTTGTGTCCTCTTGTCTTGGCTTGTCTTCTGTTGTTTATGTTTATGTTCTATCTGCACTTTACTATCATGCTGATGTGATTGCTAATCTAGAATTGATATTGAGCTAATATGGAAAAATTGAAGTAAATTGCTCTAAGCATAGCACATACCTAAAATTAGCATAAAGAAACCAGGGCGTTGGGGCGCCTTCCAGTGGGAGTTGGAGAAGAATGCTTTTCTAGAATTCTAGGAAGTTGTTGCTTTAATTTCAATTGGGGCTGAAGATTATAGAATTTATTAGAAAATCGTTCGGTGATTTTTGACCCGGAGGGGTTTTCCACCTAAAATTCTTGTGTCTATTGTGTTCTTTTATTTACTGTTATTACTGCATCAACATTAATAATAATTGAAGATTAACTAATGCTCTAAAAAGATTTAAAAGTGCAAATTGCTAAGGAACACTAATTCACCCCCCCCTCTCAGTATTTCCAACAGATACACCTCGGTGTTGAAATCTTGACTGCTGCTAGTTCCACACTTTCTTCTGAAGCCACTGTGACGCTGAAGCTCTACACTGTGCCTCCTCGCACTGCTGCCTCTCTGCTCTGCGCTACTCACATTCTGACGCTACTAACCACTGCATCTGTCGAATCAACACTCCATGGCACCAACTGAAAACTCCTCCATCCCGCTACTAAAGAACATGGGCTCCCATAGCAAGGTGATGATCCAAGAGGTGGGCTCCTCAAGGATCCTGCCCATCTGTAGCTCTATCAAACTATAGTTCTATTTTTAGCCCACCTCCTTCCTAGAGGTATCTTGGCTGTCATGGAGAACTCCTCCTCCTATTCGATCTTTGCGGCCGCAACCTTAGGATCATGCTTCTCATCCTTATCCTTTTTCTTCAAAGGACACTAGGATGCATAGTGGCCCATCTCGCCACATTTGAAGCACTTCACCTTGGAGATGTCCTTCTTTCGTCTTTGTTGCCCCTGTTGTCCCTTTGATGCAAGGGTTTCTTTATCCTCCTCCTCTACTTTGGGCTTCAACCCACTACTGCTACTGCTTCCGTCAAGTTTGACCTTGACCAGGTCTCTCCTCAGCTCTTCTTGTTTCAGAGTTGCACACATCTCGTCCCAATTTGGCAAAGCTGCTCTACCCAGGATACTCTGGACAAAGACTTGTCATTCATCCAAGATATAATTTAGAGCCAGTCTCACTAACTCCGAGTCCCAAGGTGTGTGCCCTGCAGCCGATAACTCATCACGAGTCTCCTTCAGTTTCGTGAGGAATGGATCCACACATTCTCCCTTTTGCATCTGAGAAGATCTCAGCGTCTATTCCAAGTACAACTTCCACTGCTCGGAAGATTCCTGATACAATGTGGCCAAGGCATCCAAAATCTCCTTAGCAGTACCTTTGCTAGCAACATGGCACACTATGTGATCCTTGACTCCATCCAGCATCATCCTCCTTGCCTTCGCTATCTCAGTTTTGTACTTCTTCAGCAGATCTGCATCCACAAGAATAGCTACCACACTATTAAGATACGTCTTGAGGGCACGCTCGTCTAGAAGGAAGGACATTCTAGCCTTCCAGATGACATAGTTGGAAGCTCTGTCCAACCTGTCCTAATCCCTCAAGCCACTGGTTGCCATATCCTTTGAAAAATGTTGAATAGCTCCCTCTTTCTCCCTACTGTGTAGCTCCTGGGCTTCCTTATGCACTCCCTAATGGAGCTAGTAAGTCTGTTGCTCCTATTAGAATAATGCTATTTTGCTGTTTAATGCTCATCTGTGATCTTATTAGTAGTTTCTTATTAGAAACTTGTTGTTTCTATTTTCTTAGTAGAAACTTGTTGTTTCTGTAAATACAGTTGTATTATTTATTGAGCTTCATTGCTCATTGTAAATCAATTCGATTCATTAATTGATTATGGTATCAGAGCTCAGGTATTTTTTTCAAAATAATTTTTCATTGTTTGAAAAATTTTGTGTTTCATTTCAAAAAAGAATTTGGGCGTCACAATTTATGGGCCACAGTTTTTTTCTTTGGGCGTCACGTTTGTTTTCCGCTGGAGTTAGTTTGCAATTTGGGATTCGAAGCAGAGGGTTCTGACATTGCTGAAACAAACGCTTTAGGAGTGCAAAACCCGCTTGATTTTGACGGGAATCAGCACTTGTTAACGGCAAATCCCACTTGATTGATAATGCAGTCAAATAAAACTCGGGTTCACTGTTGTTGAATATTCCCGACAATAGACAGACTCGACAACGTTGGCACAAAGTCGCATCGCGGATGCAGCTTTCAATTCTTCGCCAGCTATTGCCATTTTGGACCAGTTTCTGCAACTAGTGCGAGAAATCCTCCAAACAATATTGTCTGTATCCCGATCCTGGGCTCCAGTATGTCACTGGCGACGAGGCACAGGACAGAGTACGAGAAGTTCCTGACCGGGCCGGTTGTAATTCTCGGGCTTTTCGTAATGCTGGTTTCTCTGGCCAGGGTTCATAGGTACTTGCTTTAGGGTTTCGTGCCTGCTCTGGATCTATTTGTTCGTGACGTTCTTGCTCATAATCCTGTTGCTTTTCTTCACGATCTTTGCATTTGTGGTGACGAACAAAGAGGTGGAGAAGAGAGTGTGAGAGAGACTGCAGCGTGGAGCTTTTACGGTAGATGAAGTAACACATATCAGGTTTGAAAAGATTTCTGGTTCTTTTTCACGCTTCAGAGGTTTATAATCTTTAGTCTCCAACATTTTTTAGGCAGAACGACGGCCCTCTGCTGTATCATGCACAAGAAAAGCCGCTAACATCTGCTGGACATTTTCGAGCCTCTTGGGTTTGTATTCTATCATTTGCTATATATATATATAAATATCAGCGTGTGTGGTGCCTTTTTGCATGGTTCGAACTTGTTTGTACCTTGCTGGGCTGGACGTGTGGCCTCACTATGGAAGTTTGATCTGTTAGCTTATTCCTAGGCAGTGTATCTCTGAATCTGAGTGCTGGAATATTATCTCAAGGGACCGTGTCATACAATGAATTTGGATAAGCGAACTCATTTTTATTCACCGAGTACCAGTACATGGGTATTTTCATGGCCTGCTTTGCTGCCCTTATATTTCTGTTCCTTGGTTCAGTGGAGAAATTCAATACAAAAAGTCAGCCTTGCAACAAAGAAGTGATGTGCAAGCCAGCCCTCGCTTTCATTACTGCCTTCCGATCTGGTGCTGTTATGGGCTTTCTGCTTGCTGCAAATGAACTATTGGTACTTTTCATTGCCATTACCCTTTTCAAGTTGTACTATGGAGATGACTAGGAGGGTCTTTTTGAAGCCATTACCAGTTATGGTCTTGGTGGTTCTTCCATGGCTCTGTTTGGCAGAGTAGGTGGTGGTATTTACACCAAAGCAGCAGATATAGGTGCTGATCTTGTTGGCAAGGTTGAGAGGAACATTCCTCAAGACCATCCACGCAACCCAGCTGTCATTGCTGATAATGTTGGTGACAATGTTGGAGATATTGCTGGTATGGGATCAGATATATTTGGGTCCTATGTTGAATCTTCCTGTGCAGCTCTGGTTGTTGCATCCATATCATCATTTGGAAACTCTCATGATCTTACTGCCATGTGTTACCCCTTGCTCCTTAGTTCAATGGGTATCATTGCTTGCTTAATCACAACTCTTTTTGCAACTGACATATTTGAGATCAAGGCTGTGAAGGAAATTGAGCCTGCATTGAAAAAGTAGCTTATTATCTCCACAGTAGTGATGACTATTGGCATTGCTGTTGTAAGCCTAGTTGCCTTACCTTCGTCCTTCACTATCTTCAATTTTGGTGCCCAGAAGGTTGTAAAGCACTGGGAGCTTTTCTTCTCTGTTGCTATTAGTTTGTGGTCTGGCCTTGTTATTGGTTTTGTCACTGAGTACTACACTAGTAATGCTTACAGCCCTGTCCAAGATGTTGCTGATTCATGCAGGACTGGAGCAGCAACTAATGTTATATTTGGGTTGGCTTTGGGATACAAATCTGTTATTATTCCCATATTTGCTATTGCAGTAAGCATTTTTGTCAGTTTTAGTTTGGCTGCCATGTATGGTATTGCAGTAGCTGCTTTGGGCATGCTCAGCACAATTGCAACTGGATTGGCCATCGATGCATATGAACCCATCAGTGACAATGCTGGTGGAATTGCTGAGATGGCTGGCATGAGTCACAGGATCCGTGAAAGGACAGATGCCCTTGATGCAGCTGGAAACACTACCGCCGCCATTAGCAAGGGCTTTGCTATTTGTTCAGCTGCAATGGTGTCACTTGCATTGTTTGGAGCCTTCGTCAGTCGTGCTACAATTCAAACTGTGGATGTCTTAACACCAAAAGTGTTCATTGGTTTAATTGTTGGGGCAATGCTTCCTTATTGGTTCTCCGCAATGACAATGAACAGTGTTGGTAGTGCAGCACTGAAAATGGTTGAAGAGGTTAGGAGGCAATTCAACACCATCCCTGGTCTGATGGAAGGTCATGCGAAGCCAGCTTATGGAACTTGTGTGAAGATATCAACTGATGCCTCACTAAAAGAGATGATTCCTCCTGGTTGCCTTGTGATGCTTACACCTCTCATTGTTGGTACTTTATTTGGTGTGGAAACTCTATCAGGTGTCTTTGCTGGTGCTCTTGTATCTGGTGTGCAGGTTGCTATTTCTGCTTCCAACACTGGTGGTGCTTATGATCTTGCTAAGAAGAAAAGTGTGCAAACTAATTACTGTCGCAAGTTCGGCCACATGAAGAAAGATTGCTGACAAAGGATTGCTTCTGAACAGAAGAAGCAGGGAGGGTCTCATCAGAAAGTGAATGTTGCAGAACATTTTGAGCAAAAGGAATCTGCCCTTTGCGCCTTTATGGCTAAGAGGTCCTCAGATCATGCCCCGTCTTCTGCCTGGTACATTGACTGTGGTGCATCACGTCATTTCTCTCACAGGCGTGACTGGTTTACTGACTTCTCATATTTTAGTGATTCCGTGGTATTCAGCGGAGGTGAGGAGTACACAGTGGTTGGAAGAGGTACAGTTCAGATCCAGTCTGATGGGCGCACACTCATCTTCCTAAATGTGTATGATGTTCCTGGTATGGAAATTAATCTGCTATCTGTCAGCCAGATTATGAGGAACTCTCCTCAGCTCGATCTGGTGTTCAGTGCGTACAAGTGCTCTATTATTGATAGGGAAACTCGTCTTACGGTTGCTGTTGGCCTAGAGGATCATGGTCTACACAGGCTTCTTGACACTGGTGATTCTCCAGAAGTGGCTCTAGCAGCTCATATTTCTCCCATCAGCACTCTGTGGCATCAAAGATATGGGCATCTAAACATTCAATATCTCTCTCAGCTATCACGGGAGGGACTTGTGTCAGGGTTACCTGATATTCAGACTTAGCAGTTGGAAGTGTGCGGCACCTGTCAAGCTGGCAAGCAACATTGGTCTTCATTCAAAGATGGAGAATCTTGGCACGCATCTAAGGTACTCCAGTTAATTCATGTTGATATTTGTGGTCCTATGAGTACATCTTCAGTTATTGGTTGCAAATATTTTTTGCTTATTGTAGATGATTTCAGTAAAAAGATGTGGGTGTACTTTCTAAAACATAAATCTGATGTATTTAGTATCTTTCAAAAGTTTAAGTCCTTAGTTGAAAAAGAGTTTGGCTGTAATATCATAACTCTTAGGAAAGATAATGCGAGGGAATTTTGTTCTTCTGCTTTCTCCAACTTCTGTGATACCCACGGCATCAAACATCAGTTAACTACACCCTACATTCCTCAGCAGAACAGTGTTGTCAAACGTCGCAACCGTACGGTTGTTGAAATGGCTCGTTCCATGCTACAGCACAGAAGTGTTCCGAACAAATTTTGGGCTCAAGCAGTGTTTACTGTTGTCTATCTTCCTAACCGATCACCTACTCAGGTTGTTAAGGGGAAGACTCCATAAGAGGTTTGGTCTCGCCGTAAGCCTAAGATCAATCACCTCAAAGTGTTTGGCTCGGTTACATCTCTTTGGATTCTAGCTGCTAAGCGCTCTAAGTTGGATTCCAAAAGCCAGAAACTCATGATGACAGGCTACAGTGATCACCACAAGGCCTATAGGTTGATAGATTTAGACACTGATTATCTTATCTTCAGTCGGGACGTAGTATTTGATGAAGACAGAGGGTTCTTTCAGTCCCCTCCTTCCGAGCAGTGTTCTGAGTATCAGCCTCCCAGTGTTCTTCTTCCGTTAGGTCCACCTGATGGGAGGGATAATGCAACATCAGTATTTGATCATGCACTACCTGAGTTCCCTCCGAAAAATAATCCTCCTCTCTCTACTCCTGTTGTTCCTGAACCGCCTCCACCTACTCTAGATATTGGTTCTTCTACTCTCCGACCTAAATGCTGGGCTAAAACTATTGGTGATATCCGGGATAATGAGCTCCTTGAAGGTAGAACTTCCAAAAAATAGAGCAAACAACAGCCTACAGTAAATTTTGCTCTTATGGCTAATTTATACAGTGTTTTTGAGCCTCAAACCTATTCAGAGGCTAAGGGTATACCTGAGTGGGAACAAGCTATGGAAGTTGAATTCCAAAGTCTTCAGAAGAATCACACTTGGACCCTTTCTAATCTTCCTGTAGGAAAGAAGCCCATTAGCTGCAAATGGGTGTATAAAGTGAAATACAAAGCTGACGGAACCCTCGACAAGTATAAGGCTCGTCTTGTTGCTCGAGGGTTCTCATAGAAGGAAGGCATAGACTATGAGGAGACCTTTGCTCCTACAGCCAAGATGAGTACCATATGGCTTGTCCTTGCCTTAGCAGCTCAGTTCAGTTGGAAAGTCCATCAGATGGATGTAAAGAGTGCTTTTCTGGATGGTGACTTACAGGAAGAAGTCTACATGACGTAGCCTCCAGGATTCAAGGTTGTCGGTCAAGAACAAAAAGTCTGTAGATTAGTCAAAGCACTCTATGGTCTGAAACAAGCCCCTCGGGCTTGGTACATGAAAATTGATAAGTACCTAACAGATCATGGTTTTCAGCGGAGTCCATCTAATGCAAACTTGTATATCAAACATACTGGTGATGATATTTTGTTTGTGGTTGTCTATGTGGATGACCTTATCATTACTGGCAATTCAGCACATTTGGTCCATGGGATCTAACAGGATTTGTGCAGCACTTTTGATATGACAGATTTGGGACTTTTTCATCACTGTTTGGGGGTTGAAGTCTGGCAGACTGAGAACAACATCTTTCTCTCTCAGTCCAAGTATGCCAGAAATCATATGGATAGGTCCAGAATGCAAGATTGCAAACCTGCCACGACTCCTATGGAACCAGGGCTCAAACTTTCAGCTCAATCATCCTCACCACTTGTGGATGAAACTTTATTCAGACAATTAGTGGGCAGCCTCATCTACCTTATTGCCACTAGACCTGATATCAGTTTTGCAGTGAGCTACATTTCACGCTTCATGTCAGCTCCTAAGGCTGATCATTGGATAGCAACGAAGCGTGTGCTACGTTATGTGAGTGGCACTCCTGATTATGGACTTCTGTACACTCGGAGTTCAAATCCTACACTCAGTGGTTACACAAATTCCGACTAGGCCGATTCGGTTGATAACCGTAAATCTACAGCTGGGTATGTGTTTAGTCTGGGATCCGGTGCTGTCACACGGACTAGTAAGAACTTAGAAGCAGCAGGTAGTGGCTCTTTCCTCGATAGAAACAGAGTATCGGGGAGCAGTTAAGGCATCTTGTGAAGCAGTTTGGCTTCGACATATGCTTGCGGATATGCATGTTTCCCAGGCAGGTCCTACACCCTTGTTCTGTGATAATCAGGGAGTGCTCAAACTTGCCAAGAATCCAGTCTTCCATGCACGAACAAATCATGTGGAAACCCATTGTCACTACATTCGACAGCTTGTTGAAGACGGATCCATTCAATCGCTGTATGTTCCCACAACGAAGCAACCAGCAGACATCTTCACCAAGCCCCTTGGTCCTGATAAGTTTGTAAAATTCAGAGGATCTATAGGTATTGTAAATAGATTGAGCATTAAGGGAGTGTATTAGAATAATGCTATTTTAGTGTTTAATGCTCATTTGTGATCTTATTAGCAGTTTCTTATTAGAAACTTGACGTTTCTATTTCCTTAGTAGAGACTTATTGTTTCTATTTTCTTAATAGAAACTTGTTGTTTCTGTAAATACAGTTGTATTATTTATTGAGCTTCATTGCTCATTGTAAATCAATTCAATTCATTCATTCATTAGCTCCTCTGCTACCAAGCAAATTTGAAATATTGATTTCCTCTGCAAGAAATCACTGAGGAAGTATTCCCTCACTATGTGATCTACTTCTTCCTTCTGACAGTTTTTCTGCCCAGCACTCAGCTTGTAGAAAACTACTTCCCTCTAGCTCTGCATGACTCTGCGTAGCTCCTTCTGCCTTGGCAAGTTTTCGATCTGGCAGTCTTACTTCTCTGTCAGCTCACTCAGAGAGAGACACCCACGAAAATATAGCCCTCCTGGCTAGAACTGCACAATCCCTCAGAGGATTCAAACTGTTGCTTCTTGCAGCAAGTTGGCCCTTGCTTCAATGCTAGATCAGCTCTTCCCTGTTTCACATCAATAGCTTTGATACCATGTGAAAATTCCACATCGGAATCCCTACTGCAACAACTGATGATATTACTCCTATTTGTTAAATTCCTTTAAACAAATTATTTATTGTTTCCTACAGCAAATATCGTAATACATACACTACAGCCTTCACTTAATTAAATATTATGCGAAAACAAGAGACTGAGCAAGAAACAAAATACAACACAATTAACACCGTTATTTTTGGACAAAAGTCCCCTGAAAAACCTAATGCAAGAAAACCAGTGCAACAACTCTGAGGGTTTATTATTATTAAGTAGTACCAAATTCTGAATACATCACTGAATACCTCATAGGGTTATTCAGTTACAAAGAGAAATACTAGCAAAAGCTTTGTGAGTTTTACCTCACACAATCAGTAAGAAAAAGTCCCGGTTGTTTCGGTTGTTGGATGAGGTGCCCCTGGCAAGCCTCGCGCTAGCTCTGTGCTGCCTCTACGTTGTCCCAGCGTCAACCCTCTCAGGCACAATGTCACCCAACTAGGGAATCGATCAGTAGCCCAGAGTCACTACTCTTAGCGTCTCGGTCTCACACCCAAGCTTCCGACTGCTGAAACTGACCCTCTGCTCTGATTTTCGACTTTCTCTCTCCCTCTGTGTTGCATCAGCGTGGCCTTTTTGGCACTACGTCAGCTTCTGCGTCAAGGCTACTGGATCACTCTCTGCCTCTCTTTTTTGATGTATCTCCAGCTAAGAATCTCTCTCCGAAAGCTGCTATCCCTGCCCCTCAACTACAAGAGATCTCTTCAATCGATTTTTCCTCCTCAGAACTTCTCACTTCAGAAAATCGATTTCCTCAATCTCTTTGTGTGTTTTCCAAATGACCCTCAAGCCCTTTCTTATATCTTCCTGTTGGACAACCAATGGCCTAGATTAAAGGCTTAGATCGTTTGGCTTGATCTGTGTCTTTTTCTAGAAGTTTCATCCCTGATTAGATTAATACCCATTAATATTTTAATTTTCCTAAGTTTAGACTTAAGAACCCCATTAAAAATATTAATTATTTTAATAAAATCACTTATTGGTGGAATTTCCCAAAACACTTTTGGGTTCTTTGGAATACATGTACCCAAGCCTCCCTGTAAAATTTGAGATTTAGAGCACATCCGATGCTACCCCAAATCAACACCTGTGAAGGGTTTTGGTTTCATTAAATTTCATTTGGACTCCAGTGAATCCATTCTTCTTCATGATGTTATGTATGTTCCAGGACTAAAGAAGAACTCGGTACCCATATCTGCCCTGGAAGACAAAGGCATGAGAGTAGCTTTCATCAAAGGAAAAGTCCTCAAATGGTCTATGGAATCCCACATGAAGGATGCTTTCACTTTTGGATCTTGAATTGAAGGACTCTATAGAGTCAATGGCAGACCTCTGCTGGCAATAGTCCACGACACCAATCATCAAAGTGAGCTATGGCACCGAAGGTTGGCACATCTACATTATGAATCCCTACCAAAAATGAAGAATTTAGTCTTTTGGATATCTGAGGTTCAAGCTAGTCATGATAGAGTATGTCCAGGGTGTGCCAGTGCAAAGAAGACAAGGGTACCATTCCCCTCTTGCAAGAACCTGTTACACACATTTTGTAACCTGATGATATTCTTCGACTTATTCATTCTAACCTATGTGAACCTGTTACACACATTTTGTCAAAGTTCCAAGGAAGCAGTTGTACCATATTTTTCAAAGGATCAGGATCATCAGCCATCAGCTCTTTGAATGTAAACCTATTCTGCAAAATTTATAATGTAACTGATGTTAGTAAGACCATGTATGTATGTAACAACCTAGGTAAATCTATTATTTTGGCAACAGATTTCATCCTAGGAGGTTTTTCGTCTCACTGATTCATTTGTGTTTATAAACACAGATGATCGGCAGAGATTTTCTCTCTAGCCTCACCCCAAAGCTAGGGTGGAAATTATCGTCAAAGTCGTAGGTGTCCTAGTGTTTTAGTCGAGTCTTCCGTAAAAGTGATTTGGTAATAACTAAAGCTAATTGGTTAAATTATTTTATTACAAGTCACTTGATCTATTAAATCATATTGTGTCACAGAATTGGGTGTGTATTTTGAGGCTCTATAGCAAACAGGTATTCCCCCTTTAAGGGTTGAAATATGTAAAATATTATGTAAAAAATATTTTAGTGCTTGGTCCTTCATACCTAGACACCATGGCTAAAATATTAGAGGGTGGAAAAATTATTAATTCCCTCAAATGTCAATTAATTAAATTTTCTAGCAAAAATAAATTAAAATCCTAAGCCAGAAATTTAATTAATTAGAGTCAAAATTAAATTGCTAGAGAAATTAAATTCTCCAACTGGAAAAATTGATGGGTCTTGAAGAAATTAATTTTTGGTGGCCCCCCACCAAGGGAAAATTGGAAATTTCAAGAAAAATTGCACCCTTAGGCCTTGGTGGTCAAGTCAAAGTTAAATTTTTACGAAATTAGCTCAAAAGAATTATTTTTGAGCTAATAAAAAGGGGTTTTAATGAGAAATTAGAATATTCCTAAAAAAATAATCATTTCAACGCCAAAGATTAAAATATCATCAAAGATTTATCAACGGTCGAGATTATTTTGATGGAGATCAAGCCAACTAGTCGTTATTTTTCCACTTAGAGAATTTATCTATAAATTAGAGATCATTTGCATCTCAAGCCATCTAATGTTTGGCTAATGTAACTCTGTAAAGTTGATGTAAAGCTATTGTCCCATTGCGAACGTTTTGAATAATCATTATAAAGACTTTGGGGTGCAGTTCATGGTGTCTCTGATCTACTGATTTGTGGTATGTGTTGGGTATGGGCATTCCTATATTTTACTTTAAAAATTTTATTGAATCGTTGTTTCATTGTAGGTGATAGGAACATTCTATAGGTAAGTTGTTGGCTTATCTTAGGTGATTCGATTCACTGTTTGTTCTAACGGTTTATCTTTCAAAAAATATATAGTGTTTGCAGGTTCCCCAACCCTTGGGCTCCAATTTCACAAACTGTGGGCACAGACTGACTATATTTGGATCCTGAATATTTTTATGGTGTTTCTAACTTCGCTAAGGTTGTCGTTTGGCATTTATTTTTCGAAATACATTTAGCCATTTATGAAACAATTTACAAAAAATTATTTCTCAAAATTTCTTTAAGCCTTGTACACATGTATATTTTTGTAAATACATTTGTAAAATAGAATTTTGTAAATAATTTTATCTTCTAACCCTTATTTGCAGTTGGGGTTTTGGGATTTATTTTAATTTTTTGTATATATTGGGGCTTTGGGCTCTTGTAATTTTATTTGTGCAGGTAAGCTTCAAGCTAGATCTGAATAATTTCAAGGTTTTCAAGGGTTTCAGTACTTGGAATATTTTGATGACGGTTTCTAGAGGTGGATCTAGGCCTAGGAAGGCAAGATCCACCTTCTTTTTCTCCTCCAAGTTCAATGTTCAAGCCCAAATAAAAATTGTGAGCTCTTAAGGAGTTTTTGTTGTGGTGATTTCAAGTGGGACCTCAAGATCTGGAGTAAATCTGAAAATTTTGCAAAAGTTTGAAAATTTATTGAGCCTTTGTTGGTCCTTCAAGCCTTGTCGTCAACTTAAGGAGGCTTCTCCCTCTAGTCGCTAGCCCTCTCATATTTTTCCTACCCTAGTCGTCAGCTCCCAGCCTTCCACTCTCCCCCCTATCCTATCCATCTAGCCCTTTCTTCCCTCAACTCCCCTCCTTCTTCCCTTATCCCCTCACAACAACCCTTATTCCCCTCCTCCAGGCCTTGTCGCAGCCTCCTTCCTCCTCGCTACCTTTCCTTCAAGCTCTTTTTCTCTTCCCCGTGGCCTCATCTCTCCTCCTAACCCTCTCCCTTACCTCAATTCTCTTCATTCCTCCCTCCCTGCCCCCTCTTCCCCTCTGTGTCAAACCCTTATCCTTCCACCACAGGCCTATTCAGGATTTTCTTTCTCTGTGGCAAGCCTATTCAAGCTTTTCATTGTCCTCAGCAAGCCTCTTCGCCCTCTTTCCTCCTTGTTGTGAGGTCTCCTTGGCCTCTCTCCCTCAGCGCGGGCTTTCTAGGCCTCTTCTCTTTGCTATATCCCCTCTTTTCCCTCGTATCAATCACTGTTAGTAGGAATTTATTTCCTGAGCTAATCTTTGGTGTGTTTTGCAGAGGCAATGAAGTTAAAATCTCGTGTTTACAGTTAAGAGAAACTGTGGACAAAATTGGGCAAGTGGATTCCAAGGTTTTGAGCCTCAAGGCTTTGATCTCCTAACCTTTCCTCCTTCACCATTTTGCTATAGCAATCCTATAAATTTCTAAACAGTGATCTAATTAACATAAAAATTTACTCACAGATCGCCAAATACATTGATAAGCAAATTCAACAATTTGGGCATTAGTTGTTTGGATTAAATTTACATGTTCCCATAATTGTCATCTATGTCTGGATTTCATAATTTAGTTTGATCCATAACAGTGGCACTTGTGTCTTTAGAAGGCATAGCTTGTTCATGAATTTGGTCTTGGCAAAGTGAGTTTGATAGTTCACTGTTTCACATACCTTTGGCTCTCCATTTCTTGCATCTAAACTACTCTAAAACATAAGTAATTGATTGTTGTCATAAAGGAACTTATTGTTGTCCTAGTTGCTCATTTATGTCATTTGAAATCTGAATATCATAAGTGCCTCTAATTGATTTCATTGGTTCATGCTTTGTTGGTTTTTCATGTAAAAATTCCTACACTAGAATCTTATTGCAGCAACTGGTATTATTTCTCCTAATTGTTGATCAATTAACAATTTATCTGCTACAGCAAATATCAAAATAAACACACTCCAACCTTCACAAATAAAAATTCTGCGGAAAAATAAAACGTTGGAAGATGAGAAATGCTAGCACACACACATAAAATTAACACACTTATTTTTGGACAATAGTCCCCAGGAAAAACCAATGCGGGAAAATCGGTGCAGCAGTTGAGGGTTTTATTATTATACAGCAGTGAGAAATTATGAGTACAACTAGATGCCGAAATCTACCAATCCTACAGCGAAAAATACTGGCAAAAATCTAGTGAGGAATTTTCTCACCCCACAGCAAATCCCGGCACAACTTGCCTTTAGAAACTTGGCCCTCTGACCCTCTACATTGTTCTATGCAATCTGCTTAACGTCAAGCCTCTGACTCACCTTTGATGAAGTCATTCAGCCTTCCACTAGCTGGAAAAATGCTTCTCCGGCACTCTGAGACTGCTTCCCCACCTCTGGAACTGAAGATGTCTTTCCCTCTCAGCAAATCGAAATTGCATCTAGAAGCTACTGAACAACCCCTGTGTCAGCTTCTCTGTGGCTCTTCTGCCTCTCTGCAAATGCACTCACTGAATCTGGAATACTTCCTCCAACCTCACTGTCTCTGCCCCTCACACACTACTTCGATCTCTAGCTCTCTTCCGCAACTAACTGCTGCTCTTATAATCCTCTGTTGGAGCACCAACGGCTAAGATTAAAACATAATCGATGGCTAGAATCATCTCTGTATCAATCCGTGTGAGTTTCTAGATGGTTCTCGCCTTGACTTAATTAATACTGATTAATTAACCATATTGCCTAAATTTAGACTTAGGAAATATTTAAAAACTGGTTAATAATCTAATTAAGTCATTTCTCGGCGGGATTTCTAGAAACGATTTTTGGGTTTTGGAGATCTCATGTATTCTAGCCTCCCCACCAAATTTCAAGGCTATAACACATCCGACGCTACAAAAACTAACACTCCCTCTTAGCGAGGAATGTGTTCTAGTGTTGCACACCATGCCGCAACACCCTGCCTTTGCATCATCTCCTGTCATGTTGTTGATGTTTGGTTGTTGTTGCCCGCCAACCACTGCACCACTCTGATATACGTTGCATTTGTGTTGCTGCTGACACTGCCATATTGCTGCCAACACTACATCTATGTTGCTGCTAACACTGCCATACTGCTACCAACACTACATCTACACTGCAACTCCCTTCCATCTATTGTTGTTGCAACTGTAACATCAGCAACTAAAAAGCAACCAAAATATTGAATTAACTGTGTGCAGTATGATGCATCTGTCTCCCGAGTCTCTAACTACTACTAGAGACTTGTCCACCAACGAATCTACGTTGTTGCTGACTCTACATTGTGCCACTACCAACACTGCACTCCACTCCCCAGCCCCTGACTGCTAATAGTCTGCGACTGTCACTCTGGTACTAACTGTATCAACTACCACTGATCCATCCTGCTACTAAATATTGTGGGCCCCCATAGCAAGGTATTGATCTAGGAGTTAGATTCCTCAAGGATCTTGCACATCTATAGCGCTCTAGGGCTACAACACCAAGGTCACCCCACCTCACTCCTGGAGGTATATCGGTGAACATAGTGAAGTCTTCCTCCAGCCTGAAGGAAATCCTATCGATCTCTATTGAAGCTGCCTGATGGTCCTACTTCTCCTCCTTGTCCTTCCTAAGAGGACACTAGGTACTGTAGTGACAGAGCTCACCACACCTGAAGCACTTGACCTTTGATAGGTCCTTCTTCTTCCTATGTTCCCCCTACCCCTGATTGGGACCCTTAGATGTGAGGGTCACATCCTCCTCCTCCTTTACCACGTTCGATCCGCTGCTGTTGCTGCCACTGATAGAGCTCTTTAACAAAACTTGTCTCAACTCCTCCCGCTGCAAATCAGCCCAAATTTTATCCCAGCCTGGTAGCCTATCTCTGCCCAATATGCTTTGGACAAAAACCTACCAATCCTCTGAAACGCTATTGAGTGTCAATCCCATTAGCTCCGTGGATTGAGGTGCTGCGCCAACCGCTGACAGCTGGTCTCAGACCTCCTGAATTCTGGTAAGGTAGGGGTCTATCCCTTCCCCTTTCTGCATCCGGATGAGTCTCAGCTTCTCCTCTAGGTACATCTTCCGTTGCTTCGAAGTACTCTGGTATAGCGTGGAGAGAGCATCCCACATCTGTTTGGCAGTATCTTTGCCAACTATATGTGAGACAATATTATACTGAACTCCATCCAAGATCAACTGCTTTGCCCGCGCCATTTCCTTCTTATATTCCTTCTGTTGATTTGCATCCTGAGGAACCGCCACTACAACATCAATGTAGGCTTTCAGGCCATATTCATCTAGAAGGAAAGACATCCTTGCCTTCCAAATGACGTAGTTGGAAGCTCTATACAACCTGTTCTGATCACAAAGCCCAGCAGTGGTCATCTCAACGAACTGTCGAAAACTTCCTCTTTCCTTCTACTCGGTTGCTACTCTGCTACTCACACTCCCTTCTGGAGTGAGAAGATCTACTTACAACTACTAACGATCTGCAACGAAAATCGAACTTCTTGAGACTAGAAGTTCTGTGAGGAAAAATTTCCCTCTGTGTGCTCTTCTCTTTTCCACCCTGACATTGGTTCTGCTTCAGCGTACTGCTGCAAAACCCCTGCGTCCAGCTAGAGATCTGCCCAACGAAAGCACTGAGTTGCTCCCTCTACCTCTGGAATCACTCGATATAGAAAGATCGAATTTTTCTGCTCTGAAAAATCAAGTTTTCTCAAGTAACTTGGCCTCCTGGCAAAAGCATGTGCTTCCCCTGGGAATTTCAGCCTGTTGCCCTTGTAGAGAAGCGAAATTCCTTTCCTTTGTTTCTGAGCTCTGCAGCTGATCAACTGCGCTCTAATACCATGTAAAAATTCCTACACTGGAATCCTATTGCAACAACTAGTATTGTTTCTCCTAACTATTAATTAATTAACAATTTATCTGTTACGGCAAATATCCAAATAAACACACTGCAACCTTCACAAATAAAATTTTGCAGAAAAATAAAACGCTGGAAGCTAAGAAATGCTAGCACACACATAAAATTAACATAATTATTTATGGACAAAAGTCCCCGAAAAAACCCAATGCAAGAAAACTGGTGCAACAGTTGAGGGTTTTATTATTATGCAGCGGTGAGAAATTCTAATACAACTGGATGTCGAAATCTGGCAATCCTACAAAGAAAAATATTGGCAAAAATCTAGTGTGGAATTTCCTCACCCCACAAGAAAACCCCATCACAACTTGCCTTCAGAAACTTGGCCCTCTGACCGTCTGCGTCAACCTCTATGAAGTCTGCTTAATTTCAAGCCTCTGACTGGTCTCTTGATGAAGTCGTTATGCCGCCTGCTGGCTGGAAAAAAGCTTCTTCGACACTCTGGAACTCCTTCCCTGCCTTTGGAACTGAAGACGTCTTTCCCTCTCAGCGAACCGAACTTGCTTCTAGAAGTCACTGCACAACCCCTACGTCAACTTCTCTGAGGCTCTTTTGTCTCTCTGCAAATGCACTCACTGGATCTGGAATACTTCCTCCAGCCTCACTGTCTCTGCCCCTCACACACTGCTTCGATCTCTTGCTTTCTCCGGCAACTAACTGCTGCTACTTCGGAAATTAATCTGCTAAGAAATTGAACTGCTCAAGTGTCTTCTCCATCACCACATCGACCTCCTCTTATAATCCTTTGTTGGAGCACCAACGACCAAGATTAAAACATAATCAATGGCTAGGATCATCTCTGGATCGATCCGTGTGATTTTCTAAATGATTCTCGCCTTGACTTAATTAATATTGATTAATTAACCATATTCCCCAAGTTTAGACTTACGGAATATTTAAAAATTGGTTAATAATTTAATTAAGTCATTTCTAGGGAATTTCCAGAAACGATTTCTGGGTTTCGGAGATCTCGTGTATTCTAGCCTCTCCACCAAAATTGAAGGCTAGAACACATCCAATGCTATGAAAACTAAAATTTCATTATTTAATGAGATTATTAACATTGGATAAGAAGTATCTAACGTTGGGTGCCTTGTGAAAATCCATAGCTCCAAATTGTGCACATTATCTCACTCTCTAAAGCACATTGATATCATCTTGGTTGCCTAAGTAAAATAAATCTGAATTGTTTATTGGATATTGATATCGTGTTTGAACAATCTAAGTTTTGTCTTTTCCCTTTGATATCTAATCTTGTTCATTATTCTAATTAGCATTGAAACTTTGGTGAAGAAACGATCACATATTGTCATTCTTGTTTTTCATAGCTACTATCTCTTGTTGAATGATAACTTTACATTGCCATTTTAAGATCTTAAGATCCTCAAGTCTTTTTGCTTCAATTTGAACATCTATTATGTTGAATGGTCCTTCATAATTCAAATAAAGAATATTGATTTTGTTGTCTAATAATCATTGGCTAAGTGTTCTAAATAGATAAGTGCTCTAATTATTACTTTGGGTTTATTGGTTCTTGCTATCTTGAGCATATTGATAAATCATTTATCTTGTTGGGCACATCTTGATTATGTGAAAATTTCTGAATCTAACAAGTGAGAAATCCTACTGTAGTAAACTGATTTGCATTACCTCCTTGTGTTCTTCATTTAATAAGTTATTTTCAAAAAATATTAATGTAAACACGTTGCAGCCTACACCAATATACAAATCAAGTACTGAAGAATAAATGAGACAAACACACAAACGACGCACTTATTTTTGGACTATACGTCCCCAGAAAAACCCAATGCGGGAAAATCGGTGTAGCAAATATGAGGGTTTTATTATTAAGTAGATTTATGAATACAACTAGGGTGTCAAATCTGGCTCACCCAACAGAAAATAAACTTAGCAGGAGTACCTCTATTCGGAGACAGATATTTTGGTGATTGTGTTGCCCCAGTGCTGTGCAGCAATCGTTGCTCCAAGCTCTGCGTTGGAACTGCATGACCTCCTCTAGGAGCTGCGTCACCCTCCCAGTGAGCCTTCCTAGCTCAGAAATCAATTTGTTGAACTGCTGCTCTCTCTGCCTCACAGAAACCCCAACACTGCCTCTAAATGACTGCGTTAGCTCCTCTAGCCGTTGCATCACCCTTTCTGGAGCCGCGTTCTCTCTCCCAGGTGTTACTCTACCTCTCTGCTATGTATTCTCAGCCTTGGACTGAAGTCCCTCTGCCGAACTGCCCCTCTCTACATTAGAAACTCACTTTGAAATTCTCAGCAAACCACACCCAAGAATTTCGAATTAGCTCAAGTGTTGCTCTCCCTGTGTGTATTCTCCATCTGAACCCAAGCCTTCCTTTGTACTTTTTCTGTTGAGAAATCAACGGTCGTGATCTAATCTCTAATCAACAGCTAACATTAAATTAGACTTGATCCTCGTCACTTAGAAGCTTCTCACCCATATTTACATTAATTCACTTTAATTATTTTAATTTCCTAAGTTTTAACTTAGGCACCATTAAAACTAATTAATTATTTTCATATAATGTACTCCGGGTGGAATTTCTCCAAACGATTTCTAGGTTTTGGAGATCTCATGTGTTCTAGCCCCTCCACAAAATTTCGGAGCTAGAGCACATCCGATGCTACCCAAAAATCAACACTCCCTCTTAGTGAGGAATGTGCTCTAGCAATACTTCCCAGCAGAAGTATCACACTGATCCACAACATCAGTGCTCTGTGTTGTTGATGCTCGACTTGTTGCCCTTCATCCACTGCATTGCTGCAACCTGTACTGTTGCCCATGACACTGCCACTATTGCTGTTGTATCTGTACTGCAACTCCCTCTCAATATGTTGCATCATGCTGCCCATAGCACTGCCACTGCTAACTGTTGCACTGCAACTCAATTGCCGAGAAGTAAGCAACAGTAAAGCCACCCAAAAGTTGACATGTTGGTCAGTCTAGATAACCCTTAACACTGAAGCTACCTCTATTACTAATCGGTGTTGACCCTCTGATGCTACTGTGTTGTTGTTGTATCTACTCTGTGCATTTCGCACTACTGCAACACTCCACTGCGCTGCTTCAGACTTTGGCGATCTAGCTCTACCACTGTTATTCCATCATCCCTCGCACCAACTCATTCCCATCATTCTGTTACTGTCATTAAGGGCTCCCGTAGCTGTATGTGATCCAAGAGTTTGGGCACCTCAAGGATCTTGCCCCCGTGTAGCTCTTTCGAACTACAGCTCTAAATCTCCCCACCTCCCTCCTAGAGATGCGGTTTCCATCTCTGCCAAATGTCGAATGTCGAACTGGTTCTCTTCTCCCTCTTTCGCTACTGCCCCAGCAAAACTCGGATCTGGATTTCTTTGGTGCTAGAAAACCTCTAAGGAACAAGCTCCCTCTAAATTTCGATTTCCTTCACGGAAATCCTTTTGCCAACCACTGTCAAACCATCCCTCTCTGATCTCTCTTTGTTGCTGCTCAACGTTGGATCTAGATTTCTTGGCAAGAAATCTTATGAGGAACTGATTCCCTCTACTTTTCTTCTACCCCACTAGGTATTGTTTTGCACCAACAAAATCAGCACCCCACCAACAACTCCAGATGAAGTCTACGCTACACCTCTAGCCCCAACAACCGCAAAAACGAGACTCAACAGCCTTTGCACTGGCCCAGTAATCACTGCACTGCCCTCTGCAACAACAGTGTTACCCAATCAGGATGACCCAGGCTCACCGTGAGCCTCCATTGGTGACTGCGTCACCCCTCCTCTGCTCTTCTCGGCCAGAAACTACATTGTCTCTTGGGACAGTTGTCTTCGCGCACAGATTTTCTTCCGTCTTTCGCCAATGGCTTCATTTCTCCTTGATCTGCAATCCCTCTGATACCATGTGAAAATTTCTAAATCTAACAAGTCAGAAATCCTACTGTAGTAAACTAACACGCATTACCTACTTGTGTTCTTCATTTAACAAGTTATTTTCAGTAATATTTGAAAAATATTAATGTAAATACACTGCAGCCTACACAAATATACAAATCAAGTACTGAAAAATAAATGAGACAAACACACAAAGGACATACTTATTTTTGGACTAAACATCCCCAAAAAAACCCAATGCGGGAAAATCGTTGCAGCAGATATGAGGGTTTTATTATTAAGTAGATTTTTTAATACAACTAAGGTGCCAAATCCGGCTCACCCAACAAAAAATAAACCTAGCAGAAGCACATCTATCTGAAGATAGATATTTTGGCAAATCCAACAACTGGATGAACAAACCCCACAGGTGACTGTGTTGTCCCCAGTTGTGCAGCGATGGCTGCTCCAAGCTCTGCGCTGGAACTGCATCACCTCCTCTAGGCACTGCATCACCCTCCCAGTGAGCCTTCCCTGCTCATAAATCGATTTGTTGAACTGTTGCTCTCTCTACCTCATAGAAACCACAACGTTGCCTCTAAGTGACTGCGTCAGCTCCTCTAGCCTTTGCGTCACCCTTTCTGGAGCTGCGCTGCCTCTCCCTGGTGCTGCTTTGCCTCTCTGCTATGTATTCTCGGCCTTGGACTTAAGTCCCTCTGTCGAACTACCCCTCTCTGCACTAGAAACTCACTCTGAAATACTCAACAAACCACGCCCCAAAATTTTGAATTAGCTCAAGTGTTGCTCTCCCTGTGTGTATTCTCCATCTAACCCCAAGCCTTCCTTTATACTTTTCCTATCGAGAAATCAACGGTCGTGATCTAATCTCTAATCAATGGCTAAAGGTTAAATTAGACTTGAGCCTCGTCACTTAGAAGCTTCTCACCCATATTTACATTAATTCATTTTAATTATTTTAATTTTTCAAGTTTTAACTTAAGCACCATTAAAAATAGTTAATTATTTTAATATAATGTACTCCGGGTAGAATTTCTCAAAACAAATTATGGGTTTTGGAGATCTCATGTGTTCTAGCCCCTCCACAAAATTTCGAAGCTAGAGCACATCTGATGCTACCCAAAAATCAACAAATTGGCACTCGTTCTTATGGTTAAGATTGTCTTTGAATATCATTGTTAAGTACTTGTTTCCTTAACTCAAGATTTAATCTTAGCTAAATACCCAAAACATTGAACAATCTTGACCTAAGAATCACTCATAATCCTTGCATAAGCATCCTAAGTCTAGTTGCATTAACAATTTACCTCCAAGCATAAGCTTGGTTGATAGACTTCTAAGGCCACCCAATCTCAATTTAGCATGAGGGATTCAGCACAATTCTAATGGTTAACATAGTGATCTTGCAGTCGTCAGAGCCACAGTTTTTGCAGCGTCGAAGGCATCAGGTAGTTGGAACACAGGGGGAGGTATCATTAATCAAGACTTTGCTTGCTTCCCATTGGCTTCCATCCCACAACCTACTCTAAAGGCTGGTTCCAAAACAGTTAAGAGGAAGGTCTTATTTAGAATAGGCATTGTTGACCACTACGTGTCAACAACCCATAGCAATACACCCCCTTTTTCCGCAAAAGGAATAGTGCTTGATCAACTTATCCGTGTCATTCAACTATCATCATTAGCCTGATCATGTTATATCGTAAACTCTTTCTGCATGTGTAAATTGTAAATAATCTCAGCAGATCCATGTCGTGTATGTAATTGCCTAGGTAAACCTAATTTTTTGATGATGATCTACATTCCGAAAGGTTTTTTGTCTCACCAATCCATGGTCGGCAGAGTTTTCCTTCAGCCTTACCCCAAAGCCAGAATGGATTTTGTCACCAGAATGTTAGGGGAATCCTAGTGTGCTTGATCGAGTCTATGTAAAAGTGATTTGGGAATAATCCTAACTATTTGGTTAAGTTATTTTATTACAAATTGCTTGATCTACTAGATTATATTTGTGTCACAGAAATGGGTAGTTTATGAAGGTCTTGTTCAAATGGGTTTTCCCCCTTGAGATGTAAAAATGTAAAAAATCATGATGTAAAATGCCTTGAGGATTGAAAAAATAATTTATCCCCTCATAGGTCCTAGGTCCCAGGTAAATTTAAATTTTCCAGAGGTAAAATTCGTGGATCCTTTAAAAAATTAAATCTTAACTAGTCCAGGGACTAAGGTTAGTTGATTATTTTGCTAAATTTTATGTCTTAGGTCCCTGGGGTTAAGTCAAAGTTAAAGTTTTGAGGAAATAAATGCAAAATTTTAATTTTTAAATTTATTAAAATGCATTTAATTGAAAAATTCGAAATTTCCTCAATATTTAAAATTTCGACGGATGAGATTAAAAGAAATTTTGATCATCATCAACGGTCAAGATCGCTTTGACAAGGATCACTCGAACTAGCCGTTGGGAAATTTATCTTTAAATGGGGGGTCAGTTGTCAATCGGGATCATTCGATCTTTGAGTCGTGTGTTAAGTGAAAGCTCTCTTGTAATCTTTTTTTTATGTGCAATGAAGAAAGACTTTGGAGTTAATTTCTGCTGGTGTTACTCTTCATGGAATGCAATAAGATGTGTTATTTTCATGCATAGATTTCCTTTTCAGCCATTGATAATAGCTTTCTAAAGAGTGGTTTAAGTACAGGTATCTTGCTTGATCACTGGGGTTTGAATGGTAGTTTAAGTTCTAAATATAATGGCAGGTATCTCCATTAAATCTTAATTTTATTATCGTTTTATCGCTCTACATTAATGGTTGAATTGAGTTGTGCAGGGAATTTTGATTTTTAGATCATTGGGCGTTCGGGGAAGTTTTCAGTTGGACCAGCCAACTCCCGATTAGCATTTTCTAAAGATCCTAGCTTGATTTGAATACCGAGCTTATCATTAGAAATTTCATTTGTTGATGCATGAAGGGTTTTTGCGAAGCACCTCTCTAAATTTAAAATTTTAAAATTTACTGTGCAAAATTGATAAATTTGGCTTTTCAGGGCCTCAAATTATCAGATGTGAGAGTGGAGTCGGACTCACACTCGCCAGATCTGGTAGATCTGTTACTTCTATGCATAGATCTGTAGTTTATTTTATTTTTTGACTTAGGGTTTCAATTTTTTTGGTATATTGGGTGTTTGTGTCTTCACGAGCAGGTTGTAGGTCAGAAGGTGAAGTTTTATTTTGAAGCCAAATCTAGGCCCTGGAGGGTAAGATCTGGCCTCAGAATCAGCGCTTGCAGTGGTATTTATTTCAGATCTGAAAATTTTTTGTGGGGTTTTCATCAGGGAAATCTGAAGCAGGACAATTTAAAATTTTTATTAAGATTTCTAGAAAATATTTTTAGGTTCTGGTGAAATTTTTGCAGATTGATTGGCTGCCTGGTGGTGTTTCACTGTGCATTTCGAAATTTGAAAAAAAATGGCCCTAGCGTTGCTTTCTCTTCGAATATGTGCTGATGGCCACCTCATCAAACTTGCAAAAGGAGAATAGAAACCCCCCTCAAGGCCCTTCCACGCATACTTGTGTTCTATTGGTATGGGTTAAAAAAGACGATCGTCACAAAACTACATTCACCACACCATGGGGTACTTTCAAATATATTAGAATGTCGTTTGGATTAACCAATGTTGGGGCTACGTTTCAAAGGGCTATGGATTATGCCTTCAAAGGTTTAATTGGGAAATTTATCGAAATTTATCAGGATGATCTTACTGTTTTTTCTAAGGATGATCTTTCTTGGAGTAACTGAAGGGAAATTACTTGGTCACATCATTTCTAAAGATGGAATCAAGATTGATCCTGAAAGAGTTGAGGCAGTCCAAAAGATTCCTCTTCCCCACAATCTTAAATCCCTTTAGTGCTTTCTTGGAAAAACAAATTTTCTTAGAAGATTTATTCCAAATTACGCAGAAGTGGTTAATCCTATTCAAAGTCTTCTGAAAAAAGATGTAAAATTTGTTTGGCAAGAAGACGGAAAAAAGGCTTTTCAGGAAATCAAAGGTACTATTGCAAAAGCCCCTGTTTTAGTCAGTCCTGATTACTCTAAGGATTTCATGATTTTCTCTTTCGCTTCTGAGGATACCATTGTTGGTGTCTTATTGCAGAAAAATAAAGAGGGTCACGAGTAGCCTATTGCTTTCATGAGTAGAGCGCTTCAAACTTCTGAATTAAAATACAACACCATGGAAAAGAAAGCCTATGTCTTAGTCAAATCTCTTAAGCATTTCAAGACTTATGTGGGTTATTCCAAAATCATTGCTTTTGTCCCACATTCCGTTGTTAAAGATATATTAACTCAAACTGATTGCTTAGGGACTCGTGCTAGGTGGGTTACTAAAATACAAGAATATGATTTAGAGATTAGACCCGCCAAGTTAGTCAAACACCAAGGCTTGGCTCAAATGATGACCGAAGGTAATGAGAAAGCTCTTGGTTTGATTTGTTTGAACGATTCATCTTCACCTGAGCTGCAAAGATTAGGAGAGCAGGAGTGGTACAACGACATTATTTATTACTTGTTAAATCTTACATGTCCTAAACATTTAGTCGCTCATAAGAGAAGGGCTCTTACATTAAAAGCCACTAAGTATTGCCTCATGAAGGATGGCCTTGGATGGAGAAATCCTGAGGGCATAACACTTAGGTATGTTGATGAAATCGAGTCCAAGAAGTTTGTTTTTGAGTTTCATTTAGGGTTTTGTGGTGGTCATTATGCTATTAGAACTACTGCCCACAAAATTCTGACAGCTGGTTATTATTGGCCTCCAATTTTTTCTGATGTGCATAAGTTTGTTAGAAGTTGTCAAGCCTGCCAACTATTCACTGGGAAATAGAGCTTGTTGCCTTGCCCTTACAACCTGTCGTTGTGGAGGCACCTTTTCAGCATTAGGGTTTGGACTTCATCGGGAAGTTTCATGAAAATTCTAGCAATGGCTACTCATGGATTTTGACTGCTACCAATTATTTTACTAAATGGGTTAAAGCCATCCCTGCTAAGAATGCCATTGAAAAGGTCATTATGGATTTCATTGAATATAATATCATTACTAGATTTGGTGTTCCTGCTAAGATCACTACTGATAATGCCAAGGCTTTTAGTTCTTCGGAATTTTCATATTTTTCTTTCAAGTATGGCATTGTTTTATCTCATTCATCAAATTACTATCCTCAAGATAATGGACTTGCTGAATCAAATAATAAAAATGTCATAACCATTATCAAGAAGATAGTAGGGGATAATAAAAGATCTTAGGATAGCAAAATCAAGTATGCTTTATGGGCAAATAGGATCACTAAAAAGAAAGCTACTGGTAAAAGTCCCTTTGAATTGGTTTATGGCTTGGATGTAACTTTACCTGTGCACCTAAAACTGCCAGCTTATCAACTCCTTCAGCGTTTTTCCACTAATAAAGATGGTGTTCAACATAGAATTGATCAGATTGTGGAGTTGGATGAAACTCGTAGGACAGCTTTTGATAATATATGTAAAAGTCAATCTAACATTAAGAAAAGCTTTGACAAATCATCTCAATCTAGATCTTTGCAGGTTGGAGATATGGTTCTCCTTTGGGATCGCAAGAATGAAAAACCGGGAAAACATAAGAAGTTTGACAGTTTGTGGTTGGGACCATACATTATCCGAGACATTGCTGGGCCAAATTCATTCCACTTGAGCAGATTGGTTGGCGAACCACTCGACTTACTTACGAATGGCCAAATGCCCAAGCTATTCTTCAAAGATAACATCTGATGCCATGGGGCATCCTCTGTATTATATTTCTAACCCTACACCTTGTCATTTCAGCATTTCATTTCTGTCTTAGGATTAGATTTACTTTTCATGTTACTAGAAAGTTAATAAATGAAGAGCTTATATCTTTCTTGTGCTTAATGTTATATGATTATTTTTGGATGGATGCTACTTATGTTTTGTTGTGTGTTGCGTGGATGCAAATTCTGGATCCTCACATTCCTACAGTGCAGCAACGTGTCCCCAAGTAGAGCCAGAAGTTGACCACAACGTGTCAACGACCCATAGCAGTACACCCCCTTTTTCCACAAAAGGGATAGCGCTTGATCAACATATCTGTGTCGTTCGACTATCATCATTAGCCTGATCATGTTATATTGTAAACCCTTTCTGCATGTGTAAATTGCAAACAATCTCAGCAGATCCGTGTCGTGTATGTAACTGCCTAGGTAAACCTAATTTTCTAGTGACGATCTAGATTCTGGAAGGTTTTTTGTCTCACCGATCCATGGTCAGCAGAGTTTTCCTTCAACCTTACCCCAAAGCCGGAATGGATTTTGTCACCAGAATGTTAGAGAATCCTAGTGTGCTTGATCGAGCCTATGTAAAAGTGATTTGAGAATAATCCTAACTATTTGGTTAGGTTATTTTATTACAAATTGTTTGATCTACTAGATTATATTTGTGTCGCAGAAATGGGTAGCCTATGAGGGTCTTGTTCAAATGGATTTTCCCCTTTGAGATGTAAAAATGTAAAAAATCATGATGTAAAATGTCTTGAGGGTTAGAAAAATAATTTATCCCCTCACAGATCCTAAGTCCTAGGTAAATTTAAATTTTCCAGAAGTAAAATTCATGGAACCTTTAAAAAATTAAATCTTAACTGGTCCAGGGACTAAGGTTAGTTGATTATTTTGCTAAATTTTATGTCTTAGGGCCCTGGGGTTAAGTCAAAGTCAAAGTTTTGAGGAAATAAATGCAAAATTCTAATTTTTAAATTTATTAAAATGCATTTAATTGAAAAATTCGAAATTTCCTCAATATTTAAAATTTCGATGGATGAGATTAAAAGAAATTTTGATCCTCATCAACGGTCGAGATCGCGTTGACAAGGATCACTTGAACTAGCCGTTGGGAAATTTATCTTTAAATAGGGGGTCAGTTGTCAGTTGAGATCATTCGATCTGTAAGTCGTGTGTTAAGTGAAAGCTCTCTTGTAATCTTTTTTTACGTGCAATAAAGAAAGACTTTGGGATTAAGTTCTGCTGGTGTTACTCTTCATGGGAATGCTGTAAGATGTGTTATTTTCATGCATAGATTTCCTTTTCAGCCATTGATAATAGCTTTCTAAAAAGTGGTTTAAGCACAAGTATCTTGTTTGATCACTGGGGTTTGAATGGTAGTTTAAGTTTTGAATATAATGGCAGGTATCTCCATTAAATCTGAATTTTATTATCATTTTCTCGCTCTACGTTAATGGTTGAATTGAGTTGTGCAGGGAATTTTGATTTTTAGATCATCGGGCATTCGGGTAAGTTTTTAGTTGGACCATCGAACTCCCGATTAGCATTTTCTGAAGAGCCTAGCTTGATTTGAATCCCGAGCTTATCATTAGAAATTTCATTTGTTGATGCATGAAGGGTTTTTGCGAAGCACCTCTCTAAATTTAAAATTTTAAAATTTTTTGTGCAAAATTGATAAATTTGGCTTTTCAGGGCCTCAGATTATCAGATATGGGAGCAAAGTCAGACTCACACTCGCTAGATCTGGTAGATCTGCTACTTCTATGCATAAATCTGTAATTTATTTTATTTTTTGACTTAGGGTTTCAATTTTTTTTGGTATATTGGGTGTTTGTGTCTTCAGGAACAAGTCGCAGGTCAGAGGGTGAAGTTTTATTTTGAAGCCAGATCTAGGCCCTGGAGGATAAGATCTGGCCTCAGAATCAGCTCTTACAGGGGTATTTATTTCAGATCTGGAAAATTTTTGTGGAGTTTTCATCAAGCAAATATGAAGCAGGACAATTTAAAGTTTTTATTAAGATTTCTGGAAAATATTTTTAGGTTCTAGTGAAATTTTTGCAGATTGATTGGCTGCCTGGTGGGGTTTCACTGTGCATTTCGAAAAAAAATAAAAATTTAAAAAGGCCCCAGCCCTACTTTCTCTTCGAATACGCGTTGTTGGCCGCCTCTTCAGACCTGCAAAAGGAGAATAGAAACCCCCCTCAAGGCCCTTCCACGCATACTTGCATCCTACCTCCTCCTAAACTTGCAAAGCAAATCAAATAAATCAAAACCCTCCTCAGGTAGCTCCTCCTCGCTACCTTCAATCTTTCCCATGCACCTGCTGAACCCTCCTTCGATCTTCTACTGCGTGCTCCTTTCCCGCAGCCCTTTCCTCATTATCCCTCTGCGTGCTCCTTCCTTTCTTCCTGCGTGACCTCCATTACCTGCAAACACTCACATCAAACCCCACGTCCATCCCTTCAGCTCTCCCATCAAACCCTCTGCCTATCTACGTAGCCTCCTTCTCCCTCTGCGGCTATCATCCAGCCATCTCCTTTCTGTCCTCACTCAGTTCTTCGCGAGTTCTTTCTCCCGTCGACTTGCAGTCCATTCCACGCAGCTTTCTCTGCTTGCGTCTTCCCCTGGCGTTGGCCTTCCTCCTGCCCAGCGTACTTCACACCCCGTGGCTCCCTCTCCTCATCAACCTGTGAACTCTGTTTTCCATTGTTCCTTGTTGCTCTCCTGCAGTCCATTCTTGTCGTCGATGAGCCCTCACCTACAAACTTGCGCACAATAGCAATACACATTCGAATTATTTTTTTTGTTACATATGGGTATCACTAAGTTAGCGTATTCACAATATTTTTTCTAGTTTCAGTTGAATTTCGATTTAGGGTTAGATATTTGTTGGTCTTGTTTATTTTGTTCACATTAGTTCTTTTATTTAGATTTTAGTTTAGATTTTTTTATTTTGGTTTTGTTGTTTATATTCCTTAGGTTAGGATTTATTTAGTTTCATTTTGTTTGATTTTTATTTTAAACCTAAAAACCCTAAAAATAAGAAATCTTAAAAAAAAATTAATAAAACTTTTAAAAATTTAACCTTTTTTTGACATTTAGCTTTTTCTTTCGTTTCTTGATATAAAAAAAAAAAAAAAAAACAAAACAAAAAACAAAAACAAAAATTGGATTTACTTTGGTCACATTAAAAGAGAGATCTTAATTAATCATTACCACATTTAGTCTTGCTTAGCATATCAAAAAGTTTTCCTAAGACTAATCTCATTCATCAAGGGCAAAATTTAAAGGAGACTTTTGTGTATTAGTGTTTGCCATTCCTCTATAGTTACATGTGTTTAGATTTTTTTATCTGAAGATTAACTATTTGAAAGTGGTGAATCATTTTTTGACACTAGTTAGCTTTTAAATTTCGTGGTTGATTAAGGTATTCGCATTTCTTGAAATTTAATTGCTAAGACAGTGTGCATATGGTAAAATTGATCGTCATTGCTTGAATTATTTATTGTTCATTACATGCTAGATACTTTGCAAATATTTTCAAGCGATTGTTAAAGAGGTTTATCGTAGAATTATATCTCTGTTTCCTAAGCAGCAACAGCTAATCAATTACTTGGTCCTCATTTTATCTAGCGAGATCACTAACTCCATAAGGCACTGGTATTTTTGAAGTCTAATCAAATCTTAAATCTTGCTAGGTCTTAATTAAGTATTTGATCACCTCGTTGTGTCTCCTGAATTGGTTGTTTCTCAACTAGTTCTTCTTTTCCATAGGGTCTACCCCCCTTAGCTTGCTATAGGGAGACAACTTAAACAGAGAGATCGGGGATCAAGGTGACAACCCCCGATCTAAGCGTTGTCGCGGTGCCTAGACACTCTTTGCGACAACAGGCATATAACTAAAAATAACCAAGATTCTTGCATCACACCTAATTCTTAGGATTTGCACATAGTATAGGTTTGTGAAGCATCTAAGTAGTGATTGTCCATCTGATTACTTGGCCTCTAATTCATAATAAGCAAGTAATTGACTCCATAAGGCACTAGTCTCAAATCCGAATTTAATATAATGCTTAAATTAACCAAGTAGTTAGGCCACTCAATTGTGTCTCCCGGATTTGTTGGATGTCGACTTGTCTCTTGTCTTCACATTTCCATAGGGACTACCCCCCATAGCCTATTGTTAGGAGACAGCTAGAACAGAGAGGTCGGGGATCAGAGTGACAGCCCCCAACCTGAGTGGTTGTCACAATCCCTGTACAATCTAAGCGACAACATTTTTTGGCGCCGTTGTCGGGGACCAATTTATTGGGCCTTGGCTTTGCAACATTCATCTTAATCATCTTCATCTTCTCATTTTCTCATCATTCCTTATATCTCTTCATATTTTCATCGCCTTATGTTTTTCCTCTCACTAATCTTTTCATCTTCTCTATCTACCTCTTTAGCACCTGGACATTTCGGTTGGTTTCCTGTTTGGGTGGTGACTCCACTTATTCCTCCATTTACAAAAACTTATACTAG
This sequence comes from Pinus taeda, assembly GCA_000404065.3. Lineage (NCBI taxonomy): Eukaryota > Viridiplantae > Streptophyta > Pinopsida > Pinales > Pinaceae > Pinus > Pinus taeda. The sequence goes on along the minus strand of APFE030197529.1, from coordinate 305,270 downwards.
AAGAAATCTTGGTAGCTTGGTTAACCCCGCTCTTGGAGATTGGTTAAGCAAATTATATTATAGTAAGCATTTAATCTTTCTCAGAAAGGAAACTCTCCCTGATATCCATCTTCTACTTCTGCTTGACTAACTATTGGTTTTCTGTGTTTTGGAGTTTAGAGTTAGATTCATGTTCAAGTGGCGACTCCATTTCTTCCATTTTCTACAAGAATTTATGCTAGAAGCCCTCTTCTTGTAAACTTTTTTCTTATCTTGAACAGGGACCTCTCACTGATATCTATTTGCTCTCAAGTGAGCAAGTCATCATGAATGACATGCTCGCTCCTTGTAGTTTTACTAACATTTAGGGTTATCCCCATGATATTCCAGAGAAAGCCATTGATAATTTACCTTCTTTTCAAGGCAATGGTGCAATTAATGCTAATGATCATCTCAAGAAATTTAAGATTTATCTGGCTAAATGGTGCAGCAATACTAACTATAATCATGAAGACATTAAGATGCAGCTCTTTGTTTTTTCCCTGGAAATAATGTTATGGATTGGTTTCATGATTTTCCTAATGATTCTTTTGATTCTTTGCAAGCTATAATCAATGCCTTTATTAATGAATATCGAGATAAGAAAGACTGTTACCCACCATTTTGTGGGTGATATTCCTAGGAGAAAAATTTTATCCAAGATGGTCCTCAGCCAGTAGCTAGCAGCCCCTTGAAGCCACCAACTAGCTCGTTGTGCCACCTCTCCGCCACCTGAACTGGCCATGTGGTCCCTCACCCATCTGCCATGATCGTATGTTTGAAGGTGGGCCTCTCGAACCTAAAGGTATGCCTTGTCATTTGGTAATTGAGTATTGTAGTTTATTTATCATGGACAATTTTGGGCATGGATTAATGGGGGGATTCAGCAGAAAGAATGAGCTAGGTCTATGCTCTTGTCCCCTAAGACCCCTTTTGGATGTTAACCTTGGATTCTAGTTCCGTGGGATCTCTTTTACTGGCACTTGGGCTTTAGGGATGGTATTACATGGGAAACTTCGATATTGGTTGTGTGCTCTGCTCCTTCATCCATATACTACTCCCCTTCCACTCATTATAGCCCCATCCATCATTTCTCCCATCGGGGTCCACATTCCTCCACAGGGTCCACATAGGGTTAGCCTTCCCCTTCCCCTTGCCCACACTTTGGGTCGGGCCTAGAACGATGCCCCAGAGGTTCATGCAGCTAAAAAGAAAAGCAAAAACATAGTTGGCCACATTCAACAGGAAAATGTACCACTAAATGCAAAAGATGGTCAAGACAAACACATTTAGTATGTGGGCAAAAGCCAATACATGAGCTCTAGCTCATCATCACAACCATCACCCTGGTTCCTACAGGCCCTAGATGAGCCTGCTTCATCATTTAGGAATCCATGATTGTTCCAACCCCTGGTGGGCAATGAACTGCCCTACCTTAAAGGGGGTATCCACTGCTATATCTCACACATCATGTGTTGAAGAATCTAGGGAAAGTAGTGTAGTGTGATTCTTCATTACTTGATAACAATTTGTGGAGTCTTTTTACCTTTCTTATTAGCTTATTCTTCTTCTTATTATTATTAGTGCATATGCGCGTACTTCATCAAACTGTTATCAAAACATAAAAACAAGAACAACAAATGTTGGCTCTCTACCAGGGCCAAAACCTCTCTTATCTTGAGAGGAAAACACTTTAGTGAATTTCTCTTATTGAAGCTTCTATTGATCAATGTCAAACCTTAGGCCCCTGACGAGGATCCTCCAAGCATAAGTCAAGTCTTCCCTCCTTTTTTGCACCTTATACTCTAGCACTTCTTCCGGCACTTCGTTTCCCGACACTTCGTCCTCCTCCTTTCGGCAATTCATTCTTCTTTCAACTTGTTAGTAAACCTTGTTGCACTTGCTCTAGAGAAGAGACCCTTTTCTTATGATGGTTCCTTTCTTCTTTTCACCAATCAACTAACTTGGATGACTATAATGGGAGGGTTGTTATGACAGCAAAGGCATCCTCCTTTTCCCTCGCACGTGTGACTATAATGGACCTTAGAACAGCCCTTTTAACTTCGCTTTTCCTCCTTGATCCTTTGCTTGAGAGAGTGGTCTTATAGGCTTGCATTGAACCCTAAACAATGAGATAAGGTAAGTTGATAGTGACTAATGTCATAACCGCAGGCAGCCTCCCTTAACCTCGCACTTGTGGTTGTAGCTGTCCTAGAAATGATCTTCTTGACTTCGGTTTTGTACCCTTCTTTCTCGTTGTCCTTGGAGACCCTATAGACTTCCCTTTTCCTTCTTTTCTTGTCTTGTCTTCTTTGCTGATTCCAGAGCTTGAATCCATGCGTTGTAGAGGAGTGGACAACCTCTATACATAGAGGATTGTCCCTCCATTTAGGCCGACTTGGTTGACTGCTTGTAGGTCGTCTTGTATAGTGGCCTTTGGATGGTTCTTTGGTGGAGTTGTATGCTTGAATGAGCTTCTTGATGTGGCCATTGCTTGGAGGAGACTTGTGACTTTGCTTGGAGGACTTCTTATGACCCTAATACATATTCATACAAAGTGTAACATGCCCTTAAGGTTTTCAACCTTTTCTTTTGACTATTTGACTCACCTATAGCACTTTAAAAGTGCTAGACCAATTTCAATGAGCAAGAAACTCATTAACATATATTATAAAAATAATATTTCTTTTTCTTGATTAGATACAAATATCAAAAGTACATTTATGAAGACCGAACCTAGTTACATTTCCTTCAACACTCCCTCTTAACTAGGGAGGTATTCATACAACATTACAAGGTGTTTGGCTATTATCAATCTTGAAGAATCTACATAAGAGAAATCGAATTAGCGATCCATCTGTTATAGCATCATATCCATTAGCATTGTCATAGTGCAAGGACTTGAATAACAGCGCCATCTCTCTACAAGATCATGACCTACAATGTTGGCGAGACCAATGATTTATAGACACCTCCATCATTGTCTCTCAAGATACATACCCACCCGGGTGTTCTCCAAGTATGAACTTCTAGGACTATTCTTATCTTGGGTTCCCAGCCCTCAAAGAATATCGGTCCTCTTGCCTACTCTTGTCTTGGATGCCCTACACATCCTCAAAGAGTATTGGATGTCAGATGATTACCTAATCCTCCCATTCTTTTTTCCCAAGAGAAGACAAGAATGTTGTGTCTATCTTGTGTCTACATTTCCATTCATGGCCTTCATCTAGACTTACAACTATTAGTCCTGGTCTAGTGCATGACCCATGAAATGGAAAACGCAATTGTCAATCCTTTGTAATCAAACTCCCTCTTGATCAGGGGCCTGTCAGAGCTCCCTCTTAACTAGGGACTCTTTCCTTCATCAACAGCTTCTTCTTCGTGGGTCTTTCAGTTGCTTGATCTCCTACCTTTCTTGATGTCATGAAGTATTTGTTCGAACTTCTAGGTAGGGCGCCATTTATCGATCACTTTCCTCCCAGGTTTGTCACGTCATTGCTTCTTTCGTGGAAAGTGGCTTTCATGTCATACATCAGGTTTTCTTGTCATCTTGGCTACTCCTTTGTCATCTTGTGCATGCTTCAAAATATTCTTCTCATGGATGCTTCGTTGTACTTGCTTGTTTACATGCTTCAACCTAGTAGCCCATCATGACCTCATCCTGATATTGCTTCAACATTGCTTTTTCTTTTGTTGGATGCCTTCTTCATCATGACATCTCTATAGAATAGAATTAGTTATTTGCACCTTTTATATCTCCAAGGCCTTCATCAAGGGTCCTTTCTTCCTTTATCAAAGTTGTCTTGCCTTCTTTCGGGAGATATCTTCAAGGTATCTTGTCAAATAGTGATTCTCGGTGATCATGGTGTTCTTCCACATGCTTGATCTCCTTCTTCATTTGCTTCTTATCAAATAGATAGGCCAATCATCTAATGCTTCTTGTGAGAGAATTCCTTCATCGCTTGCTTCCTGGACTTGTCAGCATTTCTTCTTGTTTCTTATCAGCAATCTTATACTCCTTATGTGAGCATTCTATTTTTTTAACCTTCATAGCATTGTAGTACATGCCTTCGCGCCTAAGTTGCACGAAACGGGGAAACGCGGAAGCGAAACGAAACGGGGAAGCGAAACGAAACGCGACCTCTCCAAATTTTGGAAACGGGGAAACGC
>APFE030197529.1:212746-290560 GCA_000404065.3 Pinus taeda | reverse complement strand
GAGGCATTTGATGGAGGTTCTTGAATCTTCCCTGTCACATGATCTAGGAGATCATGATCTTCCAATTTGAGATCTAATAACATCTTCTAGGCATGGAAGTCATCACTTCCAGTCAGCTTGTCATTCTCCCTGAATTCAAGTCTAGTCAGCTTGTCATTCTCCTGGAACCCATTTCCTTCGATGATGATTGCTATAGATAGAGTTTGTCTTCACCTCAGCTCTGATACCATGTAAAGTTTTGTAGATGTTCTATGCTAAGAGCAATTTCACTTTTCTCACAGCAATCATACAAATAGTTAAGCAAAATGCAGATAGAACATATAAGCAGATCTTACAGAAGACAAATCAGAAACAGGAAAAATGTGTGTGTTCGTTTCGGCGGTCAACAGGATGCTTCAACCAGCAAAGTCTCCTTTGGTCAGCCAGCCCAGATGTGTCACAACAACCCTCCAACCAGTAGATGAGTCAACCCAAGTCAATTCTGCAAAAGTCAACGCTGTCATGAAAAGTCAACGCAGGGGCAGCAAGCTAAAAATCAACGCAGCAGCAAAACGGTCAACTCTTTGACCTCGATTTTTGTGCCAGGTAGTACGGCCTTCAAAAATCGAACTTCCCACAAATTTTCAGCTTGATTGGACCAAGGGTTGACCAAAGTCAACGCTGGTCAAACTTTCTGCTAAACCCTAGCAGCAGAAACCCTAGCAGCAGAAAATCCGTACAGTCTGTCCTCTTCGTCCTTCCCACGTGTGGCTGAAATTCGTCCTTCAGGTAGCTCGTACTCTTTAGGATGAGAGAGGAAGATATGAGTTGTGATGTGATGAAATTCTCTCCAACTTTTCCTGTATTTATATCCATCAATGAGGGTGTGTGACACATCTGTTGGGCATGTGAGCCTACATTACAAAACTGGCTGACCTTGCACATATAATTTATTAAGAATAATAAATTCAAAATATAAGTTCTGCTCATCGGATTAAGACTATTTTTATATGGATTTTACACCTCTCAGAAAGAGGAATCCAACAAAAATATTAGCCTCTTAATCTGATCATCAGAACATGGAGTTTGGACCTAGTTGTCCAAATTTAACAATGTTGAAGAATCTAGGGCAAAGTAGTGTAGTATGATTCTTCGTTACTTGATAACAATTTGTGGAGTCTTTTTACTTTTCTTATTAGCTTATTCTTCTTCTTCTTCTTATTAGTGCATATGTGTGTACTTCATCAAACTGCTATCAAAACAAAAAAACAAGAACACCAGATGTTGGCTCTCTGCCAGAGCCAAAACCTCTCTTCCCTTGATAGGAAAACCCTTTAGTGAATTTCTCTTATTGAAGCTTCTATTGATCAATGCCAAACCCTAGACCCCTGACAAGAGGATTCTCCAAGCACAAGTCAAATCTTCCCTCCTTTTCTGCACCTAATACTCCGACACTTCTTCCAGCACTTCGTCCTCCTTTCGGCACTTCGTTCTTCTCTCAACTTGTTAGTAAACCTTCTTGCATTTGCTCTAGAGAAGAGACCTTTGATGAGACCCTTTGCCTATGATGGTTCCTTTCTTCTTTTCACCAATCAACTAACTTGGATGACTGTCATGGGAGGGTGTTATGACAGCAAAGGCAACCTCCTTTTCCCTCACACGTGTGATTGTAATGGGCCATAGAACAGCCCTTTTAACTTCGCTTTTCCTCCTTGATCCTTCGCTTGAGAGAGTGGTCTCGTAGGCTTGGATTGAGCCCTAAACAATGAGATATGGTGAGCTGATAGTGATTGTTGTAGCTGTCCTAGAAATGATCTTTTTGACTTCGGTATTGTACCCTTCTTCCTCAATGTCCTTGGAGACCCTATAGACTTCCCTTTTCCTTCCTTTCTTGTCTTGTCTTCTTCGCTGATTTCAGAGCTTGAATCCATGCATTCTAGAGGAGTAGACAGCCTCTATATATAGAGGATTATCCCTCCATTTATGCTGACTTGTAGGCCGACTTGGTTGACTGTTTGTAGGCGGACTTGTAGAGTGGACTTCGGATGGTTCTTTGGTGGAGGTGTATGCTTGAATGAGCTTCTTGATGTTGCTATTGCTTGGAGGAGACTTGTGACTTTGCTTGGAGGACTTCTTATGACCCTAATACATATTCATACGAGGTGTAACATGCCGTCAAGGTCTTCAACCTTTTCTTTTGACTATTTGACTCACCTACAGCACTTTAAATAGTGCGCGAACTTATTTCAATGAGCAAGAAACTCATTGAATATATTATAAAAATAATATTTACTTTTTCTTGATTAAATACAAATATCAAAAGTACATTTATGAAGACCGAACCTAGTTACATTTCCTTCAACATCATGCTCTTACCCCTTGAGCCCTGAGCAGTTAATTATAGAAAAATCATAAAAGGCAAAAGGCATATAACGAAGGGTGGATAAATAAAGGTCGGGGCACCTCATGTACCACGATTGCTCCCTCCTATACATTACATACCCAAGTGTGGGCTTCCCTTTTATTAGCTACCCTTGTACCCTAACATGTGACCCAAGGTTGCCCATTTCATCCCCTACTCCATTCATCTCTTTGTCACATGCCGCCACCGTTTAAAGGATGTACCTTGGACATATTATCCTCTTTAGAAGTAGAAACCACCTAATAGGATACTTGGTTAACCCCATTTGGAGCTTGGAGACATTAGCACATGCCAAAGCCCATTATGGAAGGGCATGCCATTATGAAGTCCCCACCTGTTGCCTATGGTTTGTAAGCTCTTTTACTCGATTTCTTTGATGACTTGTTGTACTGGAAGGCTAGGGGATGCATTGGATCTTATGCAGGATTATAGGTGGTCTCCATCTTGGGTTTGGTCTTCCTATACGGAGTCCTAATCCCCAGAAATGTTCAGATATTGCTCGAGATTCACCTATTGGATAAGGAAGATGCACTTGGTTCACCTTTGCCCAACCAGCTCCACAATTGTACCATGCACTTGGCAGATGACTCAGGACTTGTATGTTGATGTGGCATCACTTACACCATCATTTGAGCCCTATAGAGGGTCTACAGGTATTTTCAACTTCCTTGGAGACCCATGAGGTCATTTGCGTGCCCTCACAACCATTGGGAGCAGCACAGGTTTATTATGTGGAGAACAAGGGGCCAACCCCTTATCCATTACTTTTGGAGGTCCAATTCATCATTTTGACACTTATGGACTTCATCAGGCCTCTCAGAGAGCCCAACAACTTGCATTACTCATTATTCGACCTCTTGGAAGGTTTATTATTTTGTTTATGAGCTAGTTTGGTGGGCTTGTCACCAAAAGATAGTTATTTGCACATTATTTTAGTTGATGGGCTAATGTAGGCTCAAATTAGGTAATTCAAACTCCTAATGAGTGTATAAATAGGAGAGACATGAATTCATTTTGTATCATCACTTGGATTGGATCATATCTTCTTGTGAGATTTTCGCTATCTTTTGAGGATGAGACTTTTTGGATGAATGGATGAATTTCAATGTTTGGTTATTCTTCTTTGTCTTGGAGCTTCTATGATTGGCATATCTTGGTGATTGGATATATTCTTCTTATATGTAAGTACTATGTTAATGCTATTTTGATTCTTTATTTCGCTGCATTCATGATATTGGGATTTTCACTATTCTAGGGTTAATTTGTTGTTTTTTGTGGAACGAAATTGTGGAAATTAAATCTCTAAATAGTGTTGTATCATGATTGGGCCATGTTTGAATGAATGAATGTTCCTAGAGACATCCTTGTCTTGACAAGTCACCAAATATTGTTGAACGAAGTTAAATGACCTTGAAGCTACTTCCATTAAGCCCTAATGCCCAACGAAGTTGTCTTTTAGGCCTCCTTGACAAGTGGAAATCAATCCAAACTCTAAATCTTCCATGACTCCATCTCTCCCAAAGGACAAAGCACTGGTCCTCCTCTGGTGATCACTCTAAAGCTTATTTCTTTCACCTTTCCCTCTTTTTCTAGGCCTAACCTACATAGGTCACCTAGGGCATCAATTATCTCACAATCTAGCCATCCAAATACTTTGAATTTTTGTCCACAACTACGCTACTATGTCCTCAAGAAGCCATCCAAATACTTTGATTTTTGGTCCATAGCTGTGCTACTATGTCCTCAAGAAGCCCTCCAAATTTCAAGAGATTCCGATGGTGGGATCTTGAGATATCGCAAGCCCTGGATTAAAGACTAATTCTTGCCCTTGGTTTCCCTTAGGCTAGAAACCTAACTAGGATTCTTGCATTGCCTTTCATTGAAAACTCATTCCTTGATCCCTTTCCGCTCCCTAATTAGGTCAAGTATATCATCAGTGGTTATATCCTATCCTCTTGACCTAACCACGGGTCCACTTGGTCCCGTGTGGTCCCATGCACTATCAAGGTTATTTCTTCAAAGATCACCTCGAACCAATGTTTTAAAACTCCGACTCGGCCGAGGGTCGACTCTGACTCCGACTCCAACTCTGACTCGGTATCAACTCCGACTCGGCCGAGGGTCGACTCCGACTCCGACTCCGACTCGGTATCGACTCAATCGGCTCGATTTCAATGATTCAATCATTGTAAAAAATACATTAAATATTTATTTTTTATAAAAACACATAATTTTAAAGATTTTCGTTCATGTTTCCAAACACACAGCATTAGAATATAGATGGAAGACAACATATGATCAAGTTAGGCTCATGAATATATCCATTATATCAAAATAGCACCCAGTGCACTGTCCAAAACATACACGATGATGATATAGAGATCAAAACAAAAACGCAGAACCACGGAGGCTATATATGGCCTCTACAACAAAACTCTGTGACTAGTACTACTAGCTACTGCTAGAGTTTCCAACATCATTTGGCTCAATGTTACTTGGGAGCGGGAGCGAAAGTGGGGAGCGAGAGCGAAACAGGAGCGGGAGCGACATTTTCAGAAGCTCCTGGTTTGGGAGTGAATCCCAGAGGAGTTCCACAACCAATGTCACTAACATCAAGGTACATAGAGGGAATGGTGCTCTTGATTAAATACGAGTTCCATACCCTAATACATGACAAAATTCAATGGAAACATTGCAATCCTCCAATCTTGAAATCCTGAAAAACTAATAAGTCTGTTGGATTTTGAATGAAATCTAGAATTCTACTTTCACCATATGAAATCCAATGAAGCCAAAACCACTCTCAAACATCCTGAGTCATTTCATGGTAATGTTAAAAATTTAAGTAAAAGGATGAAAATGAAGATTAAGGAGAATGTCACTTTTACTTTAAGAATTTAACATTACCATGAAATTTGAATAGCATATCAATACTAGGAGAGGGGAATGGACCCCAAATAGCATTTAACTAATTTAGAAAACACCTTGGAGTCCCCAACACTCAGCTAACAGTTAAAAGAATTTTAAAAATATGAAAAATCTCATTTTTTTTGGGGTTACAAGCTGCATTCATTAACTCAATCGAGTTATTGCAGAACCAACCGAGTTGACCAAGTCATGACTGACTCGGCCGAGTCATGCAATAACGCAGCCGAGTTGGTCATGACTCGGCCTCCCGTTCTGTTTCTTCTGCCAGGTCACAAAAAATCCTAATGACTCGGATGAACTCGGCCGTTTCGGATTCGATTCGGCCGTTTTTTAAAACATTGCCTAAAACCCAAGCTTCCTCAATAATTCTAGGGCTTAGGGATCTCCTTTATAAAACACATACTCAAAACCTAACCCTTGAAATTCTCCCCAAGCCCTTCCTAGAGAGCCTTCCATCTAGTCTTCCAAGACAAGCAAGCCTCTCTTGTTATAGGATTCTAGGATCACCCTTCATCCTATATTTGATCTATTCATCATTGTGATCCTTATCATATCGGGTCTCCTCCAATCAGTGAAAGTCAATAAAGAGTAGGGAGCTTTAGCTGAGGTGACAATGGGCTATTGCTCCATTGTTGCCCTTGACCTAGCAATTGTCCCTTTAGGATTCTCTCCTAGGACCCTTGCTAGTTTGAGCGGTACCAAGGACGAAAGGGGTTTACTTCGCACCATTTATAGTATGAAAAAGAATGAAGATGAGACTGTTAAAGAATTTAATAGGAGGTTCAATGGCATTGTAAGAGAATTATCTCAAGATTACAAACCTCCTGACAAACTTTTGTTAGACCCTTACATTGATGCATTTGATGCTCACACTTCTTACGAGTTGATGCGCGGTGTTGCACTCATTTTGTCAAAGTTCCGAGGAAGCAGATGTACTATGTTTTTCTTCAAAGGAGCGAGATCATCAGCCATCAACACTATGTTATTATAAACCCATTCTGCAAATTTTTAATGTAAATATGTTAGTAAGACTATGAATGTATGTAACAACCTAGGTAAGCCTATTATTTTGGCAATAATTTCATCCTAGGAGGTTTTTTGTCTCATTGACTCATCTATGTTTTTAAACATAGATGATCGACAGAGTTTTTCCCTCCAACCTCACCCCAAAGCTAGAGTGGAATTTGTCGTCAAAGTCTTAGGTGAGTCCTAGTGTCCTACTTGAGTCTTATGTAAAAGTGATTTGGGAATAATTTAAGCTAATTGGCTAAATTATTTTATTACAAATCACTTGGTCTACTAGATCATATTGTGTCGCAAAATTGGGTATGTAATTTGAAGGTCTAAGCCGAAAAGGTATTCCCCCTTTGAGGGTTGAATTTGTAAAAAACTTATGTAAAAAATATTTTAGTGCATGGTCCCCAATACTTACACCATGGAAAATATTAGAGGGTGAAAAAAATTATTAATTCCCTCAAGTGTCAATTAATTAAATTTTCTGGCAAAAATAAATTAAAATACTAAGCCAAAAATTTAAATAATTAGAGTCAAAATTAAAAGTCTAAAGAAATTAAATTCTCCAAGTGAAAAAATTCGTGGGTATCAAAAGAATTAATTTTTGGAGGTCCCCCACCAAGGGAATTTTGAAAATTTCAAGAAACATTGGGCCCTTGGACCTTGGTGATTAAGTCAAAGTCAATTTTTTGAAGAAATTAGCTCAAAATAATTAATTTTGAGCTAATAAAAAAGGGATTTAATGAGAAATTAGAAATTTTCTCAAAATAAATATTTTCAACAACTAAGATTAAAAGATCATCGAGGATTTATCAATAGCTAAGATTATTTTGACGAGGATCAAGCCAACTAGCCGTTATTTTTCCAATTGGAGGATTTATCTATAAATTAGAGAGTCATTTGAGTCTCAAGCCATCTGATGTTTGGCTAAGAAATTGCTGCAGAAGAATTGATGTAACACTACAGTCCCGTTGGGAACATTTATTTGAATCATAATAAAGACTTTGGGGTGCAGTTCATGGTGTTCAGTGTTCACTGATTTGTGGTATGTGCTGGGTATGGGCTTTCCTATATTGTGCTTATTAATTTTAAAATTTGTTTTTCATTAGATGAGGATAGAATCATTTTATTGATAGATTCTGGGTTTATCTTAGATGATTTGATTCGCCATATGTCTAACAAATTTTCTTGAGAAAAATATATAGTATTTGCAGGTTCCCCAGTCCTTGGTCCCCAAGTTCACAAACTATGGGCATGAACTGGTCTTGTTTGGATTCTGGATATTTACATGGTTGATTTAACTTCACTAAGGCTATAGTGTGCATTAATTCTCAAAAATATTATTAGCCATTTATCAAAGAAATTTCCAAAAAAAATATTTCTCAAAATCTATTTCAAAACCCTTGTATATTTGTAAATTTTGTAAATTATTTGTAAATTATTTTTGCTAATTGGGATTTGGGGGTTTTGAGATTTTATATATATTTGGGGTTTTGGGTATTTGTAAATCTATTTATGCAGGTGATATCAAGTGGAGAAAGTTGGAATAGAGCTAGATCTAGGCCCTTGAGGGTAATATCTAGCCTCTACAATTTTTTGCAGGGCCAACCATTGAAAAATTTGTAGTAAGATTCAAATCTGAAGAAAATAAATTTTTTGGCACTGGGGTTTCGAGTTTCAGCCTTCCCAAGGCCAGTGTCTTCCTCTCTAGCCTCTGCGTCAGCCCTAGAGCCCCCCTGCATCATCGTTTTAGCCATTTTTAGGGTTGCTCATAAGCCCTAGGGACCTCAGCCTCCTGTTTTACCCTCTGCATCAGAGTTTTGGGGCCTTTCTAGGCCCAATTGTGAGGCCTAAACCTCGGCCTCCCTTTGTGGCCCTCCTTCCCTAGGTTGTGGCCCTAGTGGTGCCCACGGCAGCCCTTTAGGGCCTCTAACCCTAGCCGCGAGCCCTAAGAGGGCTTCCTCCTTGCGTCAAGCCTTTTGGGCTTTCTCCCTCCTCCTTGAGTTGCTAGCCTTTCTTAGCCTGCTTCCTCTTTCTGTGATCCTCTTTCGCCTCTTTTCCCTTGCCCTTGGCTCCCTTCTAGCCCTAATTTCACCTCTGAATTTTTTGGGACTGAATACTTGGTGGTTTTGCAGGAGAAAGTTGCTCAAAATTGGTGTTTTCAGGTTGCAAAAGCATAGGAGAACTTTTAGCAGCTTGGGCAAGTTTATCTTCAAGGCCTTGGGCCTGGGGTTTGCTCTATAAACCCTATTTTATCTCTATTTTGTTGCAGTTGTAAATTCATCTTCATAACAGTGATAGAAATGCCTTAAAAACACATCTAATTAGTCAAAATACTCTAAAATTGCAAAATAATTTTTTTCTAAACTTTTGGCCACTTGGGCATTGAGTATCTAGCCTAGATCTACACTTTTGCTTGCTGGAAATTCACTGCATAACTGAGTATATCTGTTAATTTTAGGTATGTTATATGCTTAAAGCAATTTATTTCAATTTTCACAGTTAGCTCAATATCTTTTCTAGATTAGCAATCACATCAGCATTAAAGTAAACTGCAAATAGAACATAAACATAAATCGTAGAAGATAAGCCAAGACAACACAAGATGTGGCACTAGCCAGGGACAAACCACAATGTCGAGAAACCCTGGATCAATTCTTCTTATATGTTCTTCAATAGTTCAACAAAGAGAGAGAGAGAGAGAGATAGTACATTTACAACAGAAGTCAACACTTTGACTTATCTAGATAAGAGCATAGATCATCTCTAAAAAGATGATACATGAGATCAGTTGAAGACATGTTGCTTCAACGGATTCTCCAAGGTAATTCCTTCACCTATCATTGCACTGCATCTCGTCATCATGATGCACCCATCATCATAATGCTGGACCTCATGACCATGTTGTACATATCATACTGTTGCACCTTATGTTGCATTGTTGTCCCATGTGCCATTGTTGTACCATGCTACCACAGTTGTCCCATGTGCCATTGTTGTACCATGCTACCACAATTGTAGCATGTGCCATAGTTGCATCATGTTGCCACATTATTGTCCCATGTGGTATGTTGAACCATGTTGACATACAACATGTCTCATGTGCTTGTGGCACCATGCTGCCATGATGTCCATGCTTGCAATGCTTGTTGTTGTCCCATGTTTGCCTCTGCATTCTTTTGTTGTCCCATTTACTATGCAGTTGTCCCTTGCCACTGCTTCCTAGATATATTGTTGTAGCTAGTATCCCTAACAGTCATGCTATACCTTGTTGTTGTCCCCTTGCTGTTGTCCCCTTAGCCTTGCCCTACCTTGTTGTTGTCCCATGTGTCTTAGTAGCACCATGTAGCCTAGTTGTCCCATTTACTAGCATTATTGTCCTGGGCATGTTTGAGCCCTCAAACTCTCCATGATGTCCCTGTTTTGAGGTGGTTAGGACTATGGCCTACCACAGTCCCATGTTGTCACCTATAGCCCACCTTTTCGTTGCCCCAAACAACCCTTCTTCAACTCGGCCTACCCTCGACCTCCTTTCAACAGCTCGGTGCCTTGTTTTAGGCCTTAAAACGGTCCACCTTTTCAGCGGCATTAGGCCTGCGTCTAGGGCACCATAGACCTGCGGCTAGGGCACAATTGGTATGTTTAGGACAGCGTCTATCTTCATCTTAACAGCGGCTAGGATACCCTTGAGATAGCGTAGGTTAGAGCTGCCTTAGGATAGCGTTAGGGCTGCCTTCTCGGACTGCGTTAGGGTTGCCTTTAGGACAGCGTTTTAGGGCTACCTTAGGACAGTGTTTAGGGCTACCTTAGAACAGCGTTTAGGGCCCTTCCTTGAGCTCCTTTAGGTCAACGCATAGAACCCTTCCATTGCTTCGTTGGCCTGCCTTCTTTGCTGCAGCTAAGGCAGCCTCTTTTCCTCCAACGTCTAGGGCTTCCACTCCTAGATTTCTCTTCCACTAAAACCCAAGACAAGTGGAGAGAAATCAAGACAAAAGTGTGTATGAAATGACTCTCAAGTCATCTCCTTTTATACTAAAATGTTGAGCACATGTGGGGTATATTTGGTTGTTGGCCGACCTTGACGAATTGTTTCATAACACAAATAAATTCATAACTCCAGGAATACTTATCAGAATCAGATGATTTTTAGATCAATCCTACACCTCTCGATGAGAGGGATCCAAGAAAAATATTAGCTGCCATAAATAAGATGACCCACATGGAGCTTGGCCCTAGTTGCCAATTTTAACAATATCAGATTTGATATTTTTTTAATATCACACCTAAAGGGACCTAAAAATCATATTTTTCAGTTTGGCAAGCTGTCTCTAAGTTTTGAGCATATTTTGATACTTGTTGTAGTATAGATAGCTCATTGTTTACATATTTTCCTACTGCTGTAATAAACATTTCAGATCTGATATGACTGTGGTAATCTCATCATAAGAAGGCTGAATACATCTAAATTGTTGAGTTGGAAAAGTTGGTTTAATAGTTGGATTTCTCTTTCTTACATTGGGCAAGCATATGCATCTTGAAATAAGCATCTAAGGCAAACTAGTTTATTGTTGTCATAAATTATTTATTGTTGTCGTATCAATCACTTATTGCTCATTAAAGGGTCAACGGAGCATAAATTGCACAAGTGTTTTCATGGTTTTACATTCTTATTGCTAGTATTGATATTGTGAAAATAGTTAACATTGTGTTTCCCTTGTAAGTTTATACACTATAAAATTCAAACTTCACATCTAATAAGCTCACTCATAAAAGCACTGAAATCATAACTTTCATTCGTATTGAGTATCTTTGGGCATTTGAAATCTAATTGGCATCGTGATATTAACATAAGACCATAATTGGTGCATCTTGAGGAGTTGTGATTGCCATTTTGTATCATTGGTTGATTAATAAGTGGATAAGTGCTTAATTGTTGTCATTGTTTAAGAGCATTATCATTGGCATTTATCTTATCTCGAGTAATGGTTATTGGCATCTCATTAGCTAATTGTTAAATAGAGGATCTCTTGTTTACTATTGGCACTTGTATCATTGAGCAATTGTTCTTGATTAAGATTGTCTTTCAATACATTGTTAAAATACTCTTGCCATAAATTAATCAACATTAAGTACTTAAATCATATAAACAATCTTAATCTAAGAAAATCACTCATAATCTTGTATTTCATCCTAAGTGTAGTTGCATTAATAACTTACCTCCAAGCATAAGTTTGGTTGGTAGACTCTTAGGATAAACCCTTTCTTATTTAGCTTGAGGGATTCATCTCTTCTTAGTGGTTAACACAGTGACCTTGCAGTCGTCAGAGCCACAGTCTCTGCAACATCAGAGACATTGGGTGGTTGGAACACAGGGGCAAGTATCATTAATCAAGTCTTTGTGTGCTTCTCGTTGGCTTCCATCCCACAACCTACTCTGAAGATTATTTCTCAAAACTATTAAGGGAAAGGTTCCATTTAAATTAGGCATATAATCTAACATTAACCAAGATCCTTGCATAACACTTAGGTCTTAGGAGTTGCATTTCATATAGGTTAGTCAGTCATATAAGCAGCGGTTGTCCATTCGGTTACTTGGTCACAATTTATAATAATCAAAAACTTTGGACTCCATAAGACACTGATCTCAATTCTAAATCTAATCAAATCCTTAATCTTTCTAAATTTTCACCAAGTAGCTAGGCCACTCAACTGTGTCTCCTAGGCAAGTTGGTTCCCAACTTGGTTTCCATGATCCCATTTCCATAGGGACTACCCCCCATAGCCTGTTGTTGGGAGACAGCTAGAACGGAGTGGGCGAGGATTAGAGTGACATCCCCTGCCCTGAGCCATTGTCGTGGTGCCTATACAATCCGAGCAACAACAAATTTTGGCGTCGTTTTCAGGGATAGGTTTTTTGTTCCCAGGGTTCACGCAATTTCTCAATCTTTCAATCTTTCCATCTTTCTTCATTCCTTGACCCGTCAACACCACAACATTTTTAGCACCTTTCATTTCATCGTTCTTCATCATTTCATCACCTTATCCTTTGTTGATTTGAAATGACCATAAGCTAAAAACTGATGTAGAATTGATTGACCATTAATGGTTTGAATGTTAGCTGAAAGCACACAAATCGAGGAAAATTGCTTGATAAGAACACTTTATGACAGCTGATTAAACATAAAAACGATACATGACAGAAGTGCAAACAGTAAAAACACAGCGATACCAGACAACAAAATTGATGACGGAGTTCGTCCCTGATGGACTACGTCTCCGAGTCTGCTTTTGTTAAAATTGGCAACTAGGGCCAAACTCCATGTGGATCACCTTATTTATGGCTTCTGATATTTTTCATATATTCCTCTCATCAAGAGGTGTAGGATTGATCTAAAGATCATCCAATTCTGATAAGTATTTATGGAGATATGAATTTATTTTGATTATGGACAAATTGTCAAGGTCGGCCAGCGAACTTATGTAGGCTCAGAAACCCAAAAGTCATGTCTATTCAACCTCAACGTTTGCATATAAATACAAGGAGCATTCTCCTCATTTAGACAATTCAATTCACTCATCTTCTCTCTCTCTCTCTCTCCTACGCATAAAAGGAGCCTCTCTCTCACACACGTGTGGCTGAAAAGAAGATGTCCTAGGGCAAGGAAGACGCAGAAGAAGGACGCTAGGGCAGCAGGTCATCTCTTTCACCAGCGTTGACCAAGTGTTGACCTTCCTGAAGTGCGGATTAGGTGTGGTTGCCTCTCCTAGGTAGGCCACAATTTTTGGCATGAAAATCGAGGTGATCTGACCTTTGGTTTGACCGGTGTTGACTGCCCTAGTTTAGAGCTGCAAGTTGACTTCAGAAATCTGCAAATTGACTGAACTTTTGGGGTTGTTCAAGGGTTGTTTCTTCAAGCTGTTTGAGGACAAGTTGACCGGAAATTGACCAAATATTTTGGAAGTCAATTCAACTAATTTGACCAAGTTTGACTTTGCTGATCTAGGGTTTGTTGCTGCTGATATAAAATTACAGAATTCAGATTTTGTACTATTTCTCTCTGTTGAACTATTGAAGATAAAAGAAGATTTGATCAAAGGGTTTCCCCGCATTGGGGTTTGTCCCTGGCTAGCCGCCACATCTTGTGTCTCTTGTCTTGGCTTGTTTTCTGTTGATCATTTAATGTTCTATCAGCACTTTACTTAATGTATATGTGATTGCTAATCTGTGGCTAATAAGAAGAAAAATAAGTAAACTGCTCTAAGCATAGAACATACCATAATTTAACATGGTATCGGAGCTAAGGTGAAGACAAAGCCCAAGCAAGAGCAAGAGCAAGAGCAATCATCGAAGAGAAGGTTGGCAAGGCTATCTTAAAGAAATCATGGGGTCCTCGACACACTTCCCTGTTGAAGACAAACTCCGTGAGAAGTCTGAGTATCACGGATGGAAGATGTCTCTCGATCTAACATTAGAAGAGCAGGAAGTGTTGGACCATGTGAGAGGCGGGATTGTTAAGCCTCCATCAAATGCATTCCGCTGCTGCTAGGAACAAATGGTGTTAAGTTATGGTATGTTCTATGCTTATAACAGTTTACTTCTTTTTCTTATTATATTCCACAGATTAGCAATCACATGTACATAAAGTAAAGTGCAGATAGAACATTAAACGATCGACAGAAACAAGCCAAGACAAGAGACAAGAATGGCGGCTGGCCAAGGACAAAACCCATAATGTGGGGAAACCCGTTGATCAAATCTTCTTTATCTTCAATAATTCAGCAAAGAGAAATAGTACAATAAATCTGATTCATATCAGCAGTAGCAAACCCTAGATCAACAACATCAGCATTAGCGGCTTCATTATCAAACTAGGGCAGACGATCTCTCATAAACCGACCGTCGGATTGACTTCATTCCACCACCAAAAGTTGCGGCTTCCAGAGGAGGTTCAGATGAACCTACCCCGCAGTTCAGATGAGGAGATCTTCTAAGCCATGCAAGTCAATCTTTACTTCTGCAGTTGCAGCTTCAGTTTCAGCAGTTTCCGGCTTCAAACTAGAGCAGTCGATATCTTGCAAACCTGTTCATCGGATTGACTTCATTCCACCACCAAAAGTTGCGGCTTTCAAAGGAGGTTCAGATGAACCTACAGCGCAGTTCCAAAGAGGAGATCTTCTAGGCCACGCAAGCCAATCTTTGGATCTGCAGTTGCAGCTTTAGGTTCAACAGCTTCCGGCTTCACATGTGTGAGAGAGAGACCCATTTCTGCGCAGTAGAGAAGAGACATTTCTGCGCAGTAGAGAGAGAGATGTGATGAGATAAGTGAGTGCAAATGAGGAAAAGTCCTCTTATATTTATACACGACGTTGGTGTTTGAATAGATGCAACTGTTGGGCTTCTGTGCCTACATGAGTTGTAGGTCGGCTTGATAATAATTCCATAATCAAAATAAATTCATATCGCCATGAATACTTATCGGAATCGGATGATCTTTATATCAATCCTACACCTCTCGACGAGAGGAATCTAATAAAAATATTATCAGCCATGAATAAGATGACCCACATGAAGTTTTGCCTTGGTTCCCAATTTTAACAAACCAACTGCAATATATCGGAGGTCTTGCTTTGGCTTGAGGGGAATGATCTCCTTTTGAGCTTCCCTTCGGCACATCCTGGACATACACCTTCTTGCTCTAATCTGAACTCGGGCATCTCGATCACCAGTTCTCTTACATCGGGTAGAGCTTTATAATGAAGGTGAGCAAACCTCCGATGCCATAGTTCAGATTGAAGAGATGTGTCACAAGACATGACACCCAGCGGACTTCCGCCGACCTAATATAATGAATCAACTCGAAACCCAAGAGTAGAAGCATCTTTAAAGTTCTTTTTCCATACACCTACCTTGCCATCGCTGAAGGCCACCTTGTAGCCTTTGTCTTCCATTGCCGAAATGGACACCAGGTTCTTTTTGAGATCAGGTACATATAATACATCTGGTAAGTGGATGGTATTACCCTGATTCAATTGAAGAGTGACATTTCCTACGCCTTTCATGGGATATTTTGAATTATCTCCAAGAACAATTTCCAGGTTGGTTTCCTTCTCTATCAGATTATAGAGAGCTTCCTTGTAACCAATGAAGTGCCTTGAGGCACCACTATCAATAAGCCAACTTCCCAGCGAGTCCGGGGGAGCAGTAGTAGATAGAGCTACTGGTAGATAATATTCATCGTGCTTATTGTTAACAGTGTTAGATTCATGCCTGGAATTTCTTACCTTCTTGAATGGTTGTCCTCTTCCTTGATTTCTGGCACTTCTTTTACCTCTCCTATTGAATTGCCATTCCTTTGATTGCCTTGAGAGGGATTTTGATCATCGTCCTGGTGTGAGTCTCTTTTATCAGGGCACTCCCTTGCATAGTGACCTGTTTTATTGCAATTGTAACATTGTCCTTTTCTTCCACCCTTTGGTCCAACCTTTCGTTTGAATTTAGCCCCGGACTTGTTTCTTCTTTTAGTATGAGAAGAAAAAGGCAGAGGGATGACCTTTAAGTATGGGCATTCCTTGCTCTTCCATCCTCGTTTCCTCTTGAACGCATATGGCCATTAATTCCTCAAAACCAGGAATTATGTTATTGTTGAGAAGAGTAGTCCTGAATATATACACATTCAGATGGCAGTCCTCCAAGAGTTGTGAGTGTCATTTCCCTGTTAGGAATTACTTCCCCAATAGATAGGAGATCGTTCTTGATCTCGGTGATCTTAAAAATATGCATGCATACTCTCATCTGCTCTCTTAATTTCCTTCGCGTATTTCTAAGAAAACAAGACTTGATTTGCATCATTAACTTTAAATAAACTCACCAGTCTATCGTAGATTTCCTTGGAGGTGTTCAGCTCGGAAACATAGGCCACCAAGCACTTGTCGATAGAGTCCCGGATGATCTTCCTTGCTTTGACTTCTCCCTTGGTCCATTTGTTCCTAGCAGCGGCAGATGCATTTGATGGAGGCTCAACAATTCCGCCTCTCACATGGTCCAACACTTCCTGCTTTTCTAATGTTAGATCGAGAGACATCTTCCATCCATGATAGTCAGACTTCTCACGGAGTTTGTCTTCAGCTAGGAAGTGTGTTGAGGACACCATGATTTCTTTTTAAGATAGCCTTGCCACCTTCTCTTCGATGATTGCTCTTGCTCTTGCTCTTGCTTGGGCTTTGTCTTCACCTCAGCTTTGATACCATGTTAAATTATGGTATGTTCTATGCTTAGAGCAGTTTACTTATTTTTCTTCTTATTAGCCACAGATTAGAAATCACATATACATTAAGTAAAGTGCAAGTAGAGCATTAAATGATCAACAGAAAACAAGCCAGGACAAGAGACACAAGATGTGGTGGCTAGCTAGGGACAAACCCCAATGTGGGGAAACCCTTTGATAAAATCTTCTTTTATCTTCAATAGTTCAACAGAGAGAAATAGTACAAAATCTGAATTCTGTAATTTTATATCAGCAGCAACAAACCCTAGATCAGCAAAGTCAAACTTGGTCAAACTAGCTGAAATTGACCTCTAAAATACTTGGTCAATTTCCGATCAACTTGTCTTCGAATAGCCTGAAGAAACAACCCTTGAACAGCCCCAAAAGTTCAGTCAATTTGCAGATTTTTAAAGTCAACTTGCAGCCCTAAACTAGGGCAATCAACACCAGTCAAACCAGAGGTCAGATCACCTTGATTTTCGTGCCAAACATTGTGGCCTGCCTAAGAGAGGCAACCACACCCAATCCACACTTCTGGAAGGTCAACGCTTGGTCAACGGTGGTTAAAGAGATGACCTACTGCCCTAGCGTCCTTTTTGCGTCTTCCTTGCCTTAGGACGTCTTCCTTTCAGCGACACGTGTGAGAGAGAGAGAGGCTCCTTTTATGCATAGGAGAGCGAGAGAGAAGATTAGTGAATTGAATTGTCCAAATGAGGAGAATGCTCCTTGTATTTATATGCAAACGTTGAGGTTGAATAGACATTCATGTTGGACTTCTGAGCCTACATAAGTTTGCTGGCCGACCTTGACAATTTGTCCATAATCAAAATAAATTCTTATCTCCATAAATACTTATCGGAATCGGATGATCTTTAGATCAATCCTACACCTCTCGATCAGAGGAATCTAGGAAAAATATCAGAAACCATAAATAAGGTGATCCACATGGAGTTTGGCCCTAGTTGCCAATTTTAACACTTTGATTTCATATTATAATAACCTGTCCCCCCAGGAGTTTGCTCATGTTACCCCTTTCCTGGCTCCTAAATTTGGTCAATGCTCTCTAGATGGGAATCTGTTCTCTTTAGACATTTATGCAATTGATATAAGACCTGTCTTGCAAGTAATTTCTAGGATTCTAGGAAAAGAAGACTCCAAGCAGGTTGATAAAGTAGTGCTGGGATTTTTCTCTTTAATGATGAAGCCAGAGGTAGTACTAGATATTCCAACATTTTGGTTGGATACTATCAATACCCAATTCATGACTTTGCCTCTTACTGGATCCTTTAAGTTTCCTTCAGTTATTACTTATTTGTTTCTGTACCAGAATGCTGAGCATTTTATAGGTTTGGGACTAAATGTTGTTGACATAAATAAAAAGAAGCAGTCAGTTGTATTTTGGACAGACCTGATAAGGGGTGATCCAGGAGTTGGTGGTTTATTTGAGTTCACTTCTTTATTCCTTCCAGTGGCTTATAAGATCTTGAATGGAACCTTGCCCCCAACATTTCTTCCTAAAGCTCAGGAGTTTCTTCAATTGAGTAAAGATGTGAGGTGTTGAGACTGGTTCATCTTTGAAGAACATGCAGAGATCAGGCTTGATGGAGCCTCTGTCAAACCATACAGGTTACCAAAGTCCCAATGAGGCTTTTTGCCCTTGAATTTATCAGACAGAGCTTGAATGTAGATCAGATCCATTTTGTTCCTATGAAGAAAGGCTATTTCTTTAAATTGCCCAAAGCAGTAGGACCCTTCATTGTGAACACCAGACAAGCTGCCCAAGAGGTCGAGAAATTATTGAATGACATGTGCCTTTTACAGGTGGTTGCGTGGGCTTATGACCCTCATCAAATTATTTCAAAGAGAAGGCTAGAGAATGGATATTCAACCTTTGTGCATGAAAGTAGACCAGAAACACAAAAATTGGCAAATGGAGGTTTGCAGAACACTCAGGGAACAGATTTTGAAACCCCTAGTATCACAGAGAAAGGGGTCAAGAGGGTTAGAGAAGAAGTTATTGATTTGGACGAGGAAGAATCTTAAGCAACAAAAAGGACTAAACTTCTGGATGTAATGTCTTCAGCACAACCTGGTTTAGTAATTCAATTAGGAGAATCAGAGGGTGCCCCAGCTTCCCCATCTTCCAAAGAACCTGTTCATGATCAGGTTCCTTTAATTCAA
Source organism: Pinus taeda (assembly GCA_000404065.3). NCBI lineage: Eukaryota > Viridiplantae > Streptophyta > Pinopsida > Pinales > Pinaceae > Pinus > Pinus taeda. The sequence goes on along the minus strand of APFE030197529.1, from coordinate 271,771 downwards.
AGTATGTTTGCTCAAATAGCTGAGAGAAACCAAAAGGTAAAGTTAAATATGGAGGCTCAAGCTGAGTCTCAAATTGCTCCTGAACAAACTAGATTGTTATCTACTATGGATTTGGAGAAAGGTCAACTTAAAATTGCTTTCTCTCATCCTACTGAAATATCAGTTGGGTCCATCAGTAATTTCAAGACTGTAAATTTGACTGTTGATACTCACAAGCTTCCAATTCTTGACAAGATCAATTTGCACATGCAAACTGGGCAATTGATCATAAATGATTTACATAAAACAAATGCAACAACCGTTAAGGCTAAGAAAATGCTAAATAAGGTAATTCAGCAATTGAAGTTGGAGAAAGCCGACTCCAGAGCTTTGAATGTTCAGGTGGATGAACTAAAGAAAATTATCATAAAAATAGGTGTCAATCCTAATGATCAACTTGCGATTCAGTAATTGTTGCAATCGGCTAAGTCAGAGATTGGGGTTTTATAGAAGAAGTTGAATCTACCTACAGGTGAGCATCCCATTGCTGCAGGGATAGATGAAGTTGAAAATGAAAAGGAAAAGTTCCTACAGGATGTATTGCAGAAAGCTAAAGAAGTTTCTTTACTTAAAGAATATTTGGATAAGCTGCAACAATAGGTAGATACTCATGTCTGTACAATAGTAATGCTAGCCAACACAGGTATTACAGTGGGGAAAAGAGCTTAAAATGGCTGAGCATGATGTAAAGAAAGCACAAAGAGAATTGGAAATAGCCTTTAAGCTATTGAATTTGAGTGAAGAAGCAAGAATGGAGAAAGAAAATGCAAAAAAAGTACGCGAAAGATCTTCTAAGGGTTGAAGATGAAATTAAAACGCTGAAGGCAAAAATGAAGGGCAATATGTCCTTAATTCAAGCCAGGGAAATCCTATGGGATGAAATCATTGAGATTACCAAGGGCATCTGGGAATTCCTTGTTATTATCTCTGAGGAGAAAACAATAGTTCGAGACATGGAAGGTGTGGTCATGAAAAACAAGCAAAAAGATTTAGATAGATCAAAGTTTGCAAAGAGAATGATAGATTTCATTAATTCTAATTCTACTTCAGAATTAAAGGAGCATGACATGTCAGCCAGAACATTATGTGCAATAGATTTTAACAAGATGATTGTCAGAAATATTTACAGAAATACTGTTGAGAAGAAGATAAATGAGATGGAGGAAGCAGTTTCCAAGTTTAACATCCTGTTTGATAAAAGAGTTAGAGCTGGACTTCCCTCTTGCTGGGATCTACAAGGAAACTTGCTGCCATGGAAGACATATGAGACCTTGCTAGTTGAGGCAAAGAGCAAAGTTGATAACACTCATGAAAAGACAACAATATTAAAGGGAGCCACCTTTGTGAACTACGTTAACAAAGATTTTAAGCTTTTATGGATGGTGAATACTTTGTTTACAGATAAGCCTACTTATAGTAGGATTACATCTTACAGAATAACACTTGACAAATTGGAGGAAGCACCAAAGTCAAATGTACCATTATGGAGAAAATGCAAAGAATGGATGATAAAGCAGACCAAAGATACACCAACAAGACCACCTACTCAAGCCATAGATTTAAACAATGAACAACAATCACCAATCATACTTTAATTTCTGTTACTTCATGCTATTTTATTTCCTGAGAAAAATGAGGTGGCTTTTACCCTCTAATGTAATATTCTGTAATGACTTTTACTTTAGACAGTTAGAAAGTAGTTAAGTAGTTTGACAATTTTGGTAGTTACCAATTGTCTCATGATGTATAAAAAGAGGGAAAATTATAGAAGAAAGGTCGGAATTTTGAAGAACCTGAAGACTATGTTATTTTGTACTTGATAAACTAGTGATTAATGAAAGGATCAGTGGTTTTCCATCCAGTGTTGGGTATGATTTTGTAATTTCTCTGTTATGTGTCATTGTGTTTCTTCTTCTCTTAGGTGAGTCCTAGTGTTTTAGTTGATTATTTGGTAGAAATGATTGGGAATAATTTAAGCTAATTGGATAAATTATTTTATTACAAGTCACTTGGTCTACTAGATCATGTTTTGTTGCAGAAATGGGTAAGTTACTTGAGGGTCTATAATGAATGAGTATTCCTCTTTTGAGAGTTGAATCTTTAAAATCTTATGTAAAAAATATTTTAATGCATGGTCCCTCATACTTAGACACCATGACTAAAATATTTGAGGGTGGAAAAATAATTAATCCCCTCAAGTGTCAATTAATTAATTTTTCTGGCAAAAATAAAATTAATCCTAAGCCAGAAAATTAATTAATTAGAATAAAAAAATTAAAATGTTAGAGAAATTAAATTCTCCAAGTGGAAAAATTCGTGGGTCTTGAAGAAATTAATTTTTGGAGGTCCCCCACAAAAGGAGTATTGCAAATTTCAAGAAAAAATGGACCCGTGGACCTTGATGGTCAAGTCAAAGTCAAATTTTTGAGGAAATTAGTTCAAAATAATTATTTTTGAGTTAATAAAAAATGATTTTAATGAGAAATTCGAAAATTCGTAAAAACAATTATTTGGACGACAAAGATTAAAAGATCATCAAAGATTTATCAACGATTGGGATTATTTTGATGGGGATCAAGCCAACTAGTCGTTATTTTCCACTTGGAGGATTTATCTATAAATTAGAGGTCATTTGTGTCTCAAGCCAACTGATCTTTTGACTAATGTAACTTTGTAAAAGCTGATGTGAAGCTACTGTTCTGCTTGGAACATTTTGATTATCATAATAAAAGGCTTTCGGGTGCAGTTCATGGTGTCTTTGTCTTGCTGATTTGTCGTATGTGTTGGGTACGAGCATTCTTATATTGTGCTTTAAAATTTAATTGAATCATTATTTCATTGTAGATGATAAGGAACATTCTATTGGTAAGTTTTGCGCTTATCTTAGGTGATCCAATTCATTGTATGTTCTAATGGTTTATTCTTGAGAAAATATAGTGTTTGTAGGTTCCCCGACCCTTGGGCTCTAAGTCCACAAACTGTGGCACAAACTGACTATGTTTGGACTTTGAATATTTTATACGATTTTCTAACTTTGCTAATGTTGTGGTTTGACATTTATTTTTCAAAATACATCTAGCCATTATCAAAATTTACAAAAAATATATTTAAAAAAATTCTTCTAAGCATTGTACACTTGCATATTTTGTAAATTATTTTATTTTCTAACCCTTGTTTTGTGGCTAGGGTTTTTTGGTGTTTTGGGATTTTGAATTTTTGTATATATTGGGGTTTTGGGCTATTGTAAATTTTTTTGTGCAGGTGAGATCAAAGGAAAATTGGTGGATTAGAGCTAGATCTAGGCCCTTGAGGGTGACGATCTAGCCTCTAATTTTTTTTTGCAGGGCCAACAACTAAAGAATTTTGTGCAAATTGAAGAGTTGAAGCAAAATATATTTTTGGGCGAGGGTTTCAAATTTTTTTAGGGCCTTGGGGCCCAACGTCTTCCTCCTAGCCTCAACGTCATCTCTCTACCCCTTGTGTCATCCTTATTTTTGGCCCTTTTTGCTTGGTCATGAGCCCTAAAGGCTTCGACCCTCCTTCCCTTCCTCTCAGCCCTCCTTCTTCTCCCTTGACCCCCTCTTTTCTTCCTCCCCTTGCCTCCTTATTCTTTTGCTCTCCCTCTCTTCCCCTTCATCCCCTTTCCCTTAGCATCTCCTCGTTTCAGCCTCCTCCTTTTGGCCTAGCGACTTAGCAACAAACCTTGTTAAGGCCTCTTTGAGGCCTCAGACCCTTAGGGCCTTGCGACCCCTTCCTCAACCTGGACGATAGCTTTTAAGGCTTGTCGTGGGCCCACCTAGGCCCTCCCTCCTCTGTCTTGGGGTTTTCTAGGCCTCTAAGTCTTAGCCGCAGGCCTACAAGGGTTTTCTCCCTTCCCTTTTGCCCTCCTCCTAGCCCTTATTTGCCCTCATTCATCCTCCGGTTGGTCATTTGATTTCTGGATTAAATATTGGTGGGTTTTGCAGCGATATTTTGGGTCAATTTTTGGGTTCTTGCAGATGTTTAAGGCCTTGAATTTTTTTTGGCAAATTGGGCAAGTGATCTTCAATGCCTAGGGCCTAAGGGTTTGGTTTCTAACCCTCATAATTCTCGCTGTTTTGCTATAGCTCTCTCAATACATTCATAACAGTGATTAAATTCAAATTTGAATGCTCCAAAAATCACATTGTGACCAGATCTGATAAATACACCATAAAGGGCTAAAGAATCTAAAATTTCAGTTTTGTAAGCTTATTTTGGCATTTGGCAATTGTTTGGCACATTTTAGCACACATTCTCATATTGGTGGTTCACTGTTTTCACAATTTTCTTACTGTTATCATACGTGCATTGAAATCTGATATAACACTGAAAAATACATCATAAGAAGGTTAGTTAACTTATATTTTCACTTGGCAAGTCATTGGGTGTCTCATTGCTCATATTTGGTTCATACATGCTTGTCATTTTTGGATCTAGGGTGATTTTACTTCTTGTTGTCGCAAAGGCTTAAATAATTGCTCATTTGAATGTGATTGTGTTAATTTTAGGTATGTTCTATGCTTAGAACAATTTATTTCAATTTTCATAGTTAGCTCGATATCTTTTTTCCAGATTAGCAATCACATCAGCATTAAAGTAAATTGCAGATGAAACATAAACATAAATCGCAGAAGACAAGCCAAGACTAGAGGACACAAGATGTGGCGTTAGCCAGGGACAAACCCCAATGTAGGGAAACCCTTGATCAATTCTTCTTTTATGTTCTTCAATAGTTCAGCAGAGAGAGAGAGAGAGAGATAGTACATTTACAACATAAGTCAAGACTTTGACTTATCTAGATAAAAGCAGAGATCATCTCTAGGAAGATGATACATGAGATCAGTTGAAGACATGTTGCTTCAACTGATTCTCCAAGGTGACTCCTTCACCTCTCATTGTGCTGCATCTCGTCATCATGCTGCACCTCACCATGCTACACCCATCATCACAATGTCGGACCTCGTGACTGTTGCACCTTATGTTGCACTGTTGTCCCATGTGCCATGGTTGAACCATGTTGTCATACTGCATATCTCATGTGCTTGCAACACCATGCTTGCCACTGCTATCCATGCTGTCCATGCTTGTTGTTGTACCATGCTTGCTGCTGTACCATATGCCTTCTGCCATGTCACAGCTGCTGTCCCACTTTGCCTTGCCATACCTTGCAGCTGTCCCGTATGTCTTAGCATACCTGGCTGCTGTCCATGTGGCTTAGCAGCACCATGTCACCTTGCTGTCCCATGCATGTTAGCAACACTATTTCCTTTGCTGTCCTATTAGTAGTGCTGTACTAGTTGCCTTGTTGTCCCATGCATCTAACTATCAGTCCACAAACAACCCTCAATAAGTTGCATGGTACTACTGATTTGTGCCTAGGGTTCTATGCATGTACTTCACTGATTAGGGCACACCAACTAGCCTAACGTATAGGGAAAATACCCTTGTTTGCCTTGCTGTCCTTAGAGGTGACTGTGGCTTGGTTAGGAGGTCTGTTCTAGGTCTCTCGTCCATCCAAACTTCATCTCCCAATTGCTGTTAGCAGTCCCTCACTGCGGCCCTTTGAATGTGTCACTAAAACTGCCCACAAATCAGTCCTATGACTGCGGCTGCCCTTCCAACAGTCCTTTATTGCTGCGACATGATAGCAAGGGAACTCAGCCCCTTCTCCAACACTTCGGACCCCTCCAAACAACGGCTAAGACTCCTGCTCAATACGCTGTCCACACAGCTGTTCCTCAGCCTAATCTGCCCAGCATTATACACTTGGAACAACCCTTACCTACCATGCTATCACCTACAACAAACCCTCACTACAACCCATAAACTTGACTGCGTTAGGGCTGAATTAGATCAGCATTTAGGGCTGGATTAGACCAGTGTTTAGGGCTGCCTTCCATTTGCGTCTAGGGCTGCCTCTTTTCCTCCAATGACTAGGGCTTCCACTCCTACATTTCTCTTCCACTAAAACCCAATACAAGTGGAGAAAAATCAACATAGAAGTGTGTGTGAGAAATGACTCTCAAGTCATCTCCTTTTATACTAAAACATTGAGCACATGTGGGTTTATTTGGTTGTTGGCCGACCTTGACGAATTGTCTTATAACACAAATAAATTCATAACTCCATGAATACTTATCGGAATCGGATGATCTCTAGATCAATCCTACACCTCTCGATGAGTGGGATCCAAGAAAAATATCATCTACCATAAATAAGATGACCCACATGGAGTTTGGCCCTAGTTGCCAATTTTAACACTCCCTCTCAACTAGGGAGAACTCCATCCGCTGATCCATATGTCTGACTGTGCTATCTTTGCCATCAATGTCCTGCACTGCTCTGCTCTGCTGAACCATGAAGAATTGATCGAGAATGTCTCATACCATTCCCTACTGACCTGAGGTCAGTTTTATTGATCCCAGATCAATATCACAAGAGAGTGTCTCAAACTACTCATACTGATCCCAGATCAATGGAGGTCATCCTAGCATAGGGAGTATGGTAGATACAACGATGCGTCCATCGATAGTACTATTATGGTCCCTACCCCATTTCCCTGCTCATTGGCCAGATGAGAGGTACTTCCCATGAGTCCCAGACTGCATGGGTAGGATGCTTCGAAAAGAGAACCATTCATCTTGTCCCTAAGTCGCCTCGGGGTATCATAGGGGAAGGTTGAGCCATTCACCCTGTACACAGCGCACCATTAGGGGAGGGTGAGTCCCCTTGTGGTTACTGGTTGCTTCAATAAGTACCCCAAGCCCCCCAGAGCTCCCAGAGCCCAATGCATGCAACATGCAAGACCCTCATAAGATGGTCTCTCAACCACTCCAAGTCATTCGGGAAAGTCACAAATTTGACCTTTACCCATTTTTTCTCAAAATGCCTGCGACCTGTACATCAATCTCAATGCGATGGAGCCTCCTTTCTTATCGACGTCCCATATCCCAGGTAAGGTAGTATTTGATCTCTATCTATGGGAGCAATCATAGAATATAAGATTCCTCAGCGATTGAATCCCCCCTGGCTGTCACAGAGTATCACGATGGTATTCATCATGTGTACAAACAACTCGCTAAAGAGCTTCCACAACCAAGTAGCTTCACACGAGATCATACTCGTAGCTATGTATTCGGTTTCGGCGGTGCTTATAGCAACTGACTTCTGCTTCTTGCTCATCCATGATATCGAAGCAGAATCCAAAGAGCACCCGCACTCAGAAGTGCTCTTGTGATCCTCCACACTGCCTGCCCAGTTAGCATTCGAATAATCATGCAGCTTCACATTTCCGGCAGTGTATCTTAATCCATGAGAGATTGTGCCCCGAAGATATCTCAAAAGATTCTTAGCACCAATCTAGTGAGGCTCAACCATATATGAGCTCATCATGCTAACTGCAAAACATATGTCCAGATGGAAGTTCACCAAGAACATCAAAGCGAATGAGTTTATGAAACTCAGAGGCATTTCCCAAATCAGGTCCGGCATCACTACCATATAACTTCTGAAAGCTAAGATCCTCGAGGTAGTCATGGGCTTGCAGTTTATCATTCCACATTCAGAATCCAACTCCCTCTTACTTCTGCACATGTCAGAAATAGGTCGTCCTCAAAAGGCGCCGGTATGAGAGGTTTATCATCCACAACCTTCGAGCAATGGTTTGGATCGGCTTCTCTCCTAGTGAATATCAACTTCATCAAACAAGTATCAATCCTCTCAAACTAAGCCGAGGTATTTTGCTTCAAGCCGTAGAGGGCTTTCTTCCACCTGCACACATGAGATTCCCGATCATGAATCTCAAACCCCTCGGGTTGTTCCAAACCTGTGGATCTGCTACATGAGGGGAATGGTCCCCTTGTAAGATTTTCCTTTGGTAAATCTCGGACATGTACCTTCATGCTCTTCTTGAATTCAGGCATCCTTGTCACCATCTGACTCACATTGGGTAGGGCCCCATAATAATTAGACTTCCAATGCCATAGATGAGATGTGACAATTGACATGGTCCCCAATGGACCATCCTGCAACTTGATACAAATTTCCAACCCTTAACCCATGAGTAAAAGCATCTTTGAAAATCCTATTTTCAAACACGTACCTTTCCATCGATGAATGTCACCCTGAAGCCTTTGACTTCCATTGTCAAAATGGACACCAGGTTCTTCTTGCGATTAGGTACATAAAAGAGATTCTGTAAATGAATTGAGTTACCCTCATTAAATTGGGGGGTAACATTTCCTACACCCTTTCCGGGATAGGTGGCATCGACTCCAAGTATAATCCCACGATTGCTTCTATCTCTTACCAAATTCGAAAGAGCACCCTTCTATCCAATGAAGGAGTTATTGTCTTTATTTCAATATTTAAAATTCAATTTCCACTTGATATCAAATTTGAAATTTTAAAGTGAATGTTCATGTTTAAGTTTTTAAATGATTTATTTTTCTTGTTGTAAGTTAGAAGATTTCAAAATTTATATATATTATAATTTATAAAACATATAATAAATATAAATTATAATATATTGCCAACAAACCCATGTACCCTGTTTCAAAAAGTGACACACCCGTCCCCGAACCCACGTTTCCTGGCAACATAGATAAATAATTTTTTTGCACTTTCATGTTTATATAATTTTGTATGTGTTCACTTATATTGTTTATCACATTTCAAATAAAATTTTGAGTGTTAGCACTGAATCTTTACCTTTGACTTTGTTATAATGTCAATATACAGCAAAAGGTATTATATGATGAAATTCATATAACAAGATCATGAGCCGATACCAATATCTAGCTATGGTCATATTTTAACAGCACAGCCTTTAGGGCAATTTTGTAGTCCTATAAAAAGAAATTAATTTGTTGCACTTTTGTGTTCAAATAATTTTGTATATGCTTATGTCTAATATTTATCACATATTAATAAATTTATAGCCTTAGCACTGAATCTCACATATTAATAAATTTATAGCCTTAGCACTGAATCTTACATTTGACTTTCTTATTAGTGTCATGTCTAACAGGTTGCGACACTTCCTTTAATTGCAATCATACTTCCATTAGCAAATCCTATTGTTGAAGTTCTATTTCAAAGATTTGCGTTTGATGCATATGCAACTGCAGCAGTTTCATCTCTTTTAGTCTGTTGTAAGTATCATTGTCAGCTTCTCCTGAGAACAAATTGATTATCTAAATCAATTTACGATGTGTTTTGTCTTTATTTTCAAGTTGAAACAAATACAAATTCCTTGAAATGTTTGTCTCAGTAGTATTATATATGCAATTTACCTATACAATGTTATTTTAATTTTTAAATTCTATCTGTTAAGTTAAATTTGTGTTTACTATTTAATAATGGTCAGATCATTAATATGATGATGATTAATGTTCAATAAGACTGAAATGGTCTTTTGAGTCAGTAATGTTTTAATATAACAAAGTAACTTAGTGACTTCTTAAATCACATATTTTGCGATTATGTTGTGGTGGTTTCTCAATGTATGTCTCTCTCACAAGACTTGTCATTATGTATTGTTCATTACACATCATATTATAAAATCAAGTTATCTCTCAGTTTATTTCTGTGCAAATATTCTGTTTATGTGTATTTGCTGCAGAAATTTCTGAACTTCAAATTTTAACGCAACATAAAGAATTTCACATCTTTCCTAGAGTTTTCCCAGATCTAGTACCTGCGAATTTTCAAACTCATGGTTGATCTGAAATATAGTAAAATAGTAGCAAACAATGGACAATGTTTCACTTCTAAACAACCCCAATCCACTAGGCAATTCAGGACCACAGATCCAAACTTGTGCCATATGTTTCAGTCTTTTGGGGCAATCTTATCGTGCACAAACCAGATCTGAGAATCACTTTATAAAAGTGATAACTACAGCAATAAATCCTATTGTCTTCAATAGAAATGCTAAACCTGCTTACGGGGCTTTGAGTAGATGGTGATTGGGCATACTATTAAGGCACTCATTGATGTTAAGGTCACCAGTCCAAAACCCATGGGTAGTCCCACCTGCCTGACCAACCAAAACAATATCAATGTTAAACCCTTGGAAATTTCAGTCTCAATTTACATCAAGTCAACAAGATATATAAGCACCGGAAATTACCAAATCATGAAGACAGTGATAGCTGAATATCAAATCTGCCATAACTTATAAGACAATTTTCGACAGCTGAAAATTTCATGTATGTATATAAGGGATGAAGTTTGAGTACATACTCTCAACATAAAATATGCTGGTATAACACTCCATGCTTTCCAAAACCCTAGATAGGGAAAACCATGAGAAACCATAACTCCACCAATGATACTCCGACAAGCTAGAGTCAGCACTAGCAAGTACTCTGCCTCATGCAAGGCATCTCCTCTCCTCCTTGTCAAGAAGTACAACCAAGGTTTTAGTTACAAACCATAGCTTCAATGTCTCCTTTGGGATCAAACCTTAACCCTAGACTTCAAGATTGCTTAAAAATCTCTAGTGCCTCAAAGACAAGAGAGATAAAATACAATGAAACAGAGTTGCGAGGGAGCGCTCACCCCCCTCCTTCGAACCCGCTCCCAATCTGCACTCCGGGCGGGAGCGGCTCGGGGGCGCGCTCTCGATAAAAAAATTTGCGCTCCCTGCCAAAATCGGGAGCGTCGCTCCCGGAGCGAAAATTACAGCTCGAGAGCGATCAGGGAGCAATTGCTCCCGAGCGTTAAATTTTCGCTCCGAGAGCGATTCGACCGACGGCCGGAGCGTTCTGCGCGGAAAAAAAAATCGCAGACGCGAAAAAAATAAAAATAAATAAATAAATAAATAACTAAATAAATAAAATAAAATAAAATAATATAAATAAAATAAAATTATAAAAAAAATTATGCTTTAAAATCACATTGGGGCAAAAGAAATTTCATTATCACTTGAATGAGTTGAGTAGAAGCTAGAGAGAAAGAGCAAAGGAGCGAGGAGAAGCAAGGAGCAAGCACCAAGGAGCAAGGACCAAGCCTTCAAAGAGGTTAGTAACTTAGTAATTTAGTATTTTAAACCTTAGTTAGGTAGTAATTTAGTTAGTTAAGTTAGTTTAATTTAGTTTATTAACTTTATTTAGTAAAAAAATCATGAATCTAAATTAAATTAATTAATCTAGATTCTAAATAAATTAAATTAATTTGCAGATTCAAAAGCCTACAAATATCAAACATCATGGACCTGGCTATATTTCTTGGCATTTTCCTCTTCTTGGTCCCTTTTATGGTTATTTTGGTGTTGGAGAGTAGGAAACGGAGGGGCCAAAATGAAGAGGGGGATGAAAAAGCTGGAGAAAGTGGATTTGATGAAAACCCTGGTGAAGAGCTGGAGGAGGGTGAACATGAATCTCAAAAAACTAAACAAGACCAAACCCCATTGTGGAAATATGTTAATAAGCCTGAAGTAGGGAGAAGGGGTGGAACCACTAAATTTCATTGCCCCCATTGCAACAATAATTACACAGGTTCATACACCCGTGCCAGAAAACACCTCTGCAGGAAAAGGCCATGGGATGGAGATAAACAAATAAGAATCAAAACTTGTCCAGTAGTGTCAGCAGCTGATAGAGCCAAATACACAAGGGAAGAGGAGGAAGCCCAATACAAATCAAAAAAATCAAGGGGTTTCTTTGAACCAAGCTCACAATCACAAGCACAAAGAACTCCTTCAGCATCCTCCCAAAGCAGTGGATATGGAGGCACAGGGTCATCAGCTTTAAGGCGTAGAACCATATCAGATTTCCTTGATGAGGGGTGTAGGAATGATGTGGATTAAGGTTTACAGGTTTCTCTATGCATGTGGGATACCATTCAATGTTCTTCGCTCACCTTATTGGCACGAAATGGTTTCTGCCATAAATGATGCCCCTAAAGGATACAAGAGCCCTGGGTATGACAAGAAAAAAACCGTTGGACTTGATCATGAAAAAGCAAAAATGTCACATTCTTTGAATAGAATGACAAGTTCTTGGACTGACCATGGGGTGTCCATTGTATTTGATGGATGGACAAATGTAAAAGGCAAGCCATTGATAAGTGTTCTTGCTGTGTCTGTTAGTGGTGCCATTTTTCTAACTGCACATGATTACTCAGATAAGTTCAGGACTGCCATCAACATTGCAGAAGCATTATTTGAAACAATTGACCGTATTGGGCCATACAATGTCATCCAAGTCATCACTGATAATGCTCCTAATTGTAAGGAAGTGGGAGCAATTGTTGAGGATAAATACCCCAACATATTTTGGTCTGGATGTTTGGTTCACACATTGAACCTTCTGATGCATGATGTTGTCAAGAACAAAAATGCACAATACAAATGGATTGGTGATTTGTACAAGAAAGGCAAACAAATGATAAAATTTATTACAAATCATAGCAATACCCATGGCCTTTTCTACAGTCACTCGAGATTGGAATTGTTGAAGATTGCAAAGACCATATTTGGTAGCTATTACCTCACCTTCAGGCGCCTTTTGAAGGTAAGAGAGTCATTGGCTAGCATGGTATCAAGTCCACATTGGCAGGCATTAAAGGAAAGTGCTACAAATGCAGCTGATAGGCGAGGTTTTGAACTGGTGGAGGAGGCCGCTCTTGATGGTATTATTTGAAACAATTGACCGTATTGGGCCATACAATGTCATCCAAGTCATCACTGATAATGCTCCTAATTGTAAGGTAGTGGGAGCAATTATTGAGGATAAATACCCCAACATATTTTGGTCTAGATGTTTGGTTCACACATTGAACCTTCTGATGCATGATGTTGTCAAGAACAAAAATGCACAATACAAATGGATTGGTGATTTGTACAAGAAAGGCAAACAAATGATAAAATTTATTACAAATCATAGCAATAACCATGACCTTTTCCGCAGTCACTTGAGATTGGAGTTGTTGAAGATTGCAAAGACCAGATTTGGTAGCTATTACCTCACCTTCAGGCACCTTTTGAAGGCAAGAGAGTCATTGGCTAGCATGGTATCAAGTCCACATTGGCAGGCATTAAAGGAAAGGGCTACAGATGCAGCTGACAGGCGAGGTTTTGAACTGGTGGAGGAGGCGACTCTTGATGATCAGTTTTGGACAAGTGTGAGGCAAGTATTGGATTTCACCAAGCCCATTTATCACATGATTCGGTTTGCAGATATAGACAAACCAGTGATTGGCGAGGTGTATGAGCATATGGATACCATGTTGGGGTAAATAAAAGATATTGTTCATAACAGAGATCCCGACTTGTACAAACTGATTCACGATTGTGTGTGTGAACGGTGGAATAGACTTAATCTTCCACTACATTGCTTGGCATATATCCTTACGCCAAAATACTACTCTGCATCTTGGTTAGGCCAACCTGCACCAGGGAGTGGGATTAGGACCGAACCCCATTTAGATGCAGAGGTAACTAGTGGATATTTGCAAGCATTAGAAAAGTTGATACCTCACAGGGAGGAATGTGCAGTTGTGCGCCTTGAAATAGGAAAATACTTCAGTGGCACTGGTTTGTTTGGTAACTTCCATGCAATGGAAGACAGAGATAGATTTGATTCTCTCACATGGTGGGAAACATATGGCGGCCAGGGACTTTTGCCAAAATTGGCAAAAAAAGTTCTATCACAGTTTGTAAATACTTCTTCTGCAGAGAGGTGTTGGAGCACCTACAGCTTCATACATAATGTGAAAAGAAACATACTCAATGAAAACCGGGCAGAAAGCTTGGTTTATGTGCACTACAACTTGAGGTTGTTGAGTCATTACTGTGATCGAGCTTATGAGGATCCCACATATAAAATTTGGGACAATCACCCAAAGGATGACAGTTTGGAGGATGGTATTGTACATCTTGAAGAACTGGAAGAGGAACTTGTAAGGGATGAAGATGAAGCAGCTGCAGCAGCCATGCCACCTCCACCTCCACCATCCAGTAGCAATGCTCGAGTTCCGAGTCTTGTTCCTTTGTTGTCGCCACCTCCATCTACACCCTCACGTGGAGGTTCTAGTTCTCGTCGTCGGTCTGGGTGAGAGACTCTTAGAAGACCACCACGACTTGCTTATACTCCTGGAGACTCTCGTGGCAAGGGCCACATGTAGATTTACAGTTTACTTGTCTTTTCTAGTTTCTATTAGTTTTCATAACTGTTGAGGCTTGAGTCCTTGACTCTTGACTCTTGACTCTTTCATATCATAAAGATATTTTTTGTAAACAATATATGACTGTGACAATGAAAATTTGAAGTTTGAAGTTGGCAATTATAACTCATTGGTAATGATTGTGAATTATGAATATGATGCTTCGTGAAAGACTAAAGTTGTTTCATTTCATTTCATTATTCATGTTTCATTTTATAACATTTCATTTCATGTTAACAGTTAGAAGTTAGAACTTAGAAATATCTAAGATATTATTTCTTGTAATGGATAAACTTAGCTTACAAGTACAACATTGGTGATCAATGATAATAAATGTTATATATTGAATTTTCAATTTTAAAAGCTTGAAGTTGAAACTTTAAGATTGAATTTGATGAATCATGATTCACGAGACTCAATATGTTGCAGTCGTAATATGTATGTTACTAACTTGTGGACATGGTTGATGAAGATTATAACTAATAAATGATTGATATGATATGGTTCAATGATCAATATATGTTTTTTTATGTTTTTTATATCTAATTCATCATTCTACATGTTTTTGTTGACATATATGTATCAAAAATTAAAAAATATATATATTTTTAAAAAATCGCTCCGGGATTCGCTCCCAAATTGGGAGCTTCTGAAAATGTCGCTCCCGCTCTTGTTTTCGCTCCCGCTTCCCGCTTTCACTCCCACTCCCAAGTAACATTGAGACCAACATTTCATTAGGTTAGAGGTTTTAGACACATATACTACTAAAATGTTTAACTAGGTTCGGTCTTCATAATTGTTACCGCTCAAACTAGTAGGGGTCCTAAAAGGGGATCCTTGAAGGGCTACTACTAGGCTAAGGGCAACAAATGGAGCAATAGCGCATTGTCACCTTGGCTAAGGCTGCTTGCTCTTTACGGACTTTCACCAATGGGAGGAGATCCGTTACGCTGAGGATCACTAAATGGATAGACCAATGATAGGGTGATGGGTGATCCCCTATTCACGAGAGAGGCTCAAATATGTGGTTTGCTTGCTTCAGAGGTAAGGTTTAAAGCTCTCAAGGAAGGGCTTAAGGGGAATTTCAAGGTTTGGATTTAGGGTATGTATCTTATAATGGAGGTTCCTAGGCCTTGAAATTCTCGTGAAAGATTGGATTCCCCGTGATCCTTAAAGAATTACCTTTAATAGTGTATGTGACCACACAAGACCGAGTGGACCCGGGGGTAGGTCAAGGGGGTAGGGCAATGATATGCTTAACCTATTCCGTAGGGGGAAAGGGACCAAAGATAGGATTTTTAATGCAAGACAATGCAAGGGATCCCAATGAGGTTTCTAGCCTAAGGGAAACCAAGGGCAAGAATTGGTCTTCGAGCCAGGGCTTGCGATATCTCAAGATCCCATCGTTGGAATCTCATGAAATTTGGAGGGGTTCTTGAGGACACACCAACGCAATTGTGGACCAAAAATCGAAGTATTTGGATGGCTAGCTCATGAGATAATTGATGCCCTAGGTGACCTATAGGACTAGAACTAGAGAAGAGGAAAGGTGACAAGGAAAATAGGTTTAAGGTGATCACCTTTGGGTGGACTAGTGCCTAATCTTTTGGGGAGATTGGAGTCAGGTACAATTATGACTATGGACCTTTGAATTTTCTAGGTCAAGGAGGCCTCAAAGACAACTTGACTTGACATTAGGGCAACAACAAAAGCAACTTTAAAGACTTTATACTTTGTTTTGCAAAATAAATTGCTTGTCAAGATGAATTTCAGTAATGAAACATCCCTAGGAACATTCATTCATTTATACATGGCCCATACATGAAGCATTCACTATCTAGAAATAAAATTTCCACATCTTCGCATAAGAGATGCATCAAATAAGCCCTAGTATAGTGAAATCCCACCGATAATGTATGTGATAGGATTAGAAAGAGAAACTAGCATTAGAATGTACTTACATGTATAAGAATATATCCAACCATTCGAAAACTTGCCATCAAGAAGCTCCAAGACATGAAATTTATCCAAACCTCAAAATTCATTCCATGCTCCAAAAATTCGTCCTCCAAGAAGGATAGCAAAAACCTCTAAAGAGATATTAGTTCTGAATCCAAGTGATGATACTAGAATGAATTCTCATCACTTCTATTTATATTCTAAATTTCTAATGAGTTCAATTTAGCTACTTGGGCCTACATTAGACCCTAAGATAAAATAATGTGCAAAATAACTAACTTTTAGTGACAACCCCACCAAACTAGCTCATAAACAAAATAGTAAGCCTCTCAAGAGGTCGAATGATCAATAATACATGTTGTTGGGCCTTTTAAGAAGCTTGATGATGTCCATAAGTGCCATAATGATGAATAGGACTCCCAAAAGTAGTGGACAAGGGGTTTGCACCTTGTTCTCCAAATAATAATCCTGTGGTGCTCCCAATGGGTGTGAGGGCACATAAGTGACCTCATGGGTCTCCAAGTAGGTCGAAGATGCTTGTAGACCATCTGTAAGGGCTTAGATGATGGTGTAAGTGATGCCACATCAACATACAAGTCCCGGGGCATCTGCCAAGTGCATGGTACAACTGTGGGGCCAACTGGGCATGGTGAGCCAAGTGCAGCTTCCTCATCTAATAGGTGAATCTCGAGCAATCTCTGAACATCTCTGGGGATCTATGGAGTGTTGTCTACTGTTGTGGAGGCCCATGGCTCTCAATACACTCCCTACATGTGCCAATGTAGCCCTATGGAGGGTTAGGACCCTGTATAGGGAGGCCAAACCCAAAATGGAGACCATCTGCAATCCTACATAAGATCTGATGTGTCCCCTAACCTTCCAGTACAACAAGTCATCAAAGGAAATCAAGTAAAAGAGCTTACAAACCATGGACAATAGGTGGGCACTTCATAATGGCATGCCCTTCCATAGTGGCCTTTGGCATGTGCTAATGTTTCTAAGCTCCAAATGGGGCTAACCAAGTATCTTATTAGGTGGTTTCTACTTTTAAAAGGGATAGTATGTCCAAAGTACATCCTTTGAAGGGTGGTAGCATGTGATAACGAGATGAATGGAGTAGGGAATGAAAGGGGCAACCCTGGGCCACATGCTGGGGTACACGGGTAGCTAATAAAGGGAAGCCCACACTTGGGTATATAATGTATAGGAGGGAGAAATCGTGGTGCATGAGGTGCCTTGAATTTGATTTTTCCACCCTTCTTTATATGCCTTTTTCCTTTTGTGCTTTTTCTTTAATTAACTGCTTGGGGCTCAAGGAATAAGAGGATGATGTGTAAGATATAGCAGTGGATAACCCCTTTAAGGTAGGGCGGTTCATTGCCCTACTAGGGGTTGGGACAAATCATGGGTTCTTGAATGATAAATGAGGCTCATCTAGGACATGTAGGAACCAGGGTGATGGCCATGATGATGGGGTAGAGCTCATGTATTGGCTTTTGCCCACATGTTAAATGTGTTTGTCCTGACCATCTTTTGCATTTTGTGGTATATCTTCCTGTTGAATGTGGCCAATTATGATTTTACTTTTCTTTTCAACTACATCAACCTCTGGGGCATCATTCCAAGCCCGACCTAAGGTGTGGGCAAGGGAAGGGGGAAGGCTAACCCTATGTGGATCTAATGGAGGGATGTGGACCTAGGTGGGAGAAATGATGAATGTGGTTATAATGAGTGGAAGGGGAGTGATATATGTGGATGAGGGAGTGGGACCACACAACCAAAATCAGGGTTTCCCATGCAGCACCATCCTTAAAGCCCAAAGGTTAGTAAAAGAGATCCCACGGGACTAGGGTCCAAGGTTAACACCCAAAATAGGTCTGGGGGACAAGAGCATAGACCTAGCCCACTCTTTCCGCCGAACCCCCCCATAAATCAATGCCCAAAAGTATCCATGATAAACAAACTACAATACTCAATTAACAAATGACAAGGCATACCTTAAGGTTCGGGAGGCCCACCTTCAAACATATGATCATGACAGATGGGTGAGGGACCGCATGGCTGGCTTAGGTGGCAGAGAAATGGCACAATGAGCTAGTTGATCACTGCAAGGGGTTGCTGGCTGCTAACTGAGGATATCATCTACAAAATGGTGGGTAACAATAATGACATTTGTAATTGTGATTTTATGTAATTGATGTAAAGAAGAAAATAAAATTATTTTTGTAATGCTTGTCTCATGGGTTT
This sequence comes from Pinus taeda, assembly GCA_000404065.3. NCBI lineage: Eukaryota > Viridiplantae > Streptophyta > Pinopsida > Pinales > Pinaceae > Pinus > Pinus taeda. Next base: position 253,336 of record APFE030197529.1, on the reverse strand, counting down.
CATGAGCAAGGAATTTTATTTTAGTTATGGCTCCCATTGTGAGCCCTTAGGATTGGCCATAAAGTCAAATTGAGTCAATGTCATGTATTAAGGACCCTTCTTGGGCATGTTACAAATATATGTGAGTCATTGAAAGAGTCAAAGAGATCCTCCAAGACCAAGCTCAAGCATCTCCATCAAGCCAACCTTAAATGAAATAATGATGCTACTCCAAATGACATGTCAGCTTAAAAAACTAGCAAGTCGACTTATTTATCATGGGCAAACCCTTATAAATAGGTAGCTCAACCTCCATTTGAACACAAGCAATTCAGTGAAGCAATCAAAAGTAGAGAGGTACGAAGATCACAAGAAGAGCCTCCATCCAAGCATTGAAAAAAGAACAAGAAGTCGAGTCATTCTTTGGATATGTTTTAGGGCTAATCTCTCCACACATGCGAGATTGTAGGACTGACTATTGCAGGAAAAGGATCGAGGCATTTCAGTCATCTTGGGTAACCGAATTAGGAGAAGGTCAAGTCAAAAGGGAAGCCGAGTCAAGCAAGAAGGAGTCTCTATCCTAAGTGAAGTAGTCAAGGGCACTATTTGGAAAGTGACACTTTCCAAGTGCTGCAACTAGGGTTCTGAATTAGGGCCGAAAAGTTGCAAGTCTGAAGCAGAAAAAGGAAGTCGAGATTTGAAGGGTAGCCTAGGCAGAAGGAAGAAGTAGGCAGGGGACTATTAAGAAATAGAGATCAGAATAAGAAGGTTGGTGTCTTGGTCTTGGAGAGGTCAAATAGGTCAAGGGTCTTGGTCTTGGTATTTTTCAATTGAAGTCTCAATAAGAAGAAGAATTCATTTGGATTTTCCTCTCAAGTGGGAGAGGTTTTGGCCTTGGATGATCGCCTATATTCAATGTCTCTTGTCTCTTTATTGTTTATGCTTTGGTAGCCGTTTGATGAAGAAGGACACTATAATAATCTAACAAAAGAGAGGATCTTAATCTATTGAAGGAAAAAACATTCATAAGCAGTTATCATTAATAGAGAATTCACCTAATCTTGATGCGCTAGATTTCTCAACATGATTTCAGAGCTAAGGTGACAAAGTCAAGGAAGGGAATCTTATCAAGAGATACTTAAGGATCAAATCTTGAGAAAGACATCAAAGAGAATCTAGAAGATCATCTTGGAGTTAAGTTCTTCAAAGAAGTATCAAAACCCTAGATTGAAGAAGTCTACACCAGCAGAAGTCTTGGGATCCTCAAGTCATCAAAAGGGCCACAAAGACCCTACTCAAGGGAAAGGGACTTATAAATCAAGTTTCTTACTAGAGAAGCAAGATCAAGGATATTGTCATCATCTTCAAAACGATTCTAAGGTGATCTCCCTCTCGTTGAAGCAAGGTCCTTACCATTGAAGACATCATCAAGAAGTCATCATTGATCATCATCAACAAGTACATCTCCATCAATGGATCTAAAGTGATCTCCTTCTTTGTGAAGTCAAGGATCACTCTTGAAGAGATCTATCTTCATCAAGGAGAAGTTCTCTATCATTTATATTATCATCAAATTCAAGGAGGCAACAAGTGGAACAAGCATATTCTCAAGTAAGTATATTTATGTCCGAATCTATCAAAATGTCTTTTTGCAAGGAAAGCAACAAATTGGTTGGGGCTTCAAACTATCTTGCATGGAAGAAGAGGACAAATTTGAATCTCATTGAAAATGAGGTTATGAATCATGTCAAAGGATCTATCACCAAACTAACGAAAGAAGATGCTCAAGCACTTGCAAAGTTTATTAAAGGGGGAATGAGGGCTCAAAGGATTCTCATAGAATCCATCACGGATCCCCTCATTCCATATGTATCTAAACTCGACACCTCAAAAGAAATATATGGCAAATTGGTAGAGTTGTTTTCTGTAAGCACTGCATGGGAAGTTATCTCTCTAAGGAAAGAACTATACAAGCTAAGGATATCAAAAGAAGAAGGGATAGCCTCATGCTTTATGAGGATATCCGAAATAAGGGATCAACTTCAAGATCTAGGAGAAATAATGTATGACAAGGAAATGACCACCGTAGTACTAAATGCACTACTAGAGGAGTGGGGTAACTTTACTTCAAGCATTTATGGGAAGAAAGAAGCTATTCCATTCCATGATCTATGGTCATTATGCAAGATTGAAGAAACCAGGTTGAAGGCTAAAACTGATGTGGGATCAAGTGATCAAAATCAAGCATATACTGCTATGACAAGGAGAAGAGGAAAATTTGGAAAATTTGGTCCTCAGAAAAAGAAAAGTAACATGGTTAAGATTCAATGCTATGATGTCAAGAATATGGGCATTACAAAAGGGATTGTCCTAAGCTCAAGAAGGACAATAATAAAAGAGGTAGAGAAGAAGCCCATATCACCGAAGAAGTGGAGGACGCTGAAAAGAAGAGGTCCAAGAAAGAGGAAGTAAGAGATCTCTACTATGATTGAGACAATCTTCCTCACCTAGTTCTTTTCAAGTTCATGTTTTCAAGTTTTTGTTGTTGTAAGATATGGCTGTCATGATTCACTAAGGAAAATGATAGGATGCATCATGGCATCACAGAAGCATTAAAAGCAAGAGCTCGTGATCATAGGGAAAAACAACTGAAATAGAAGTCTATGGCATTCAACCATGGAAGGATATAACTCTTGGCAACCTCATTAGAAACATAAATGGTACCTATGGGAAAAGAAGAAAGTCATTTAGTAAGAAGCCCATCATACATCAATCAAAAGGAAACATCTACTGGATGAGGATACTCAAGATCCTCTATTGGAATCTTCATCAAAAGGTTCACCGATCAAAAGGAAGCAAGTGTTTCATCAAGAATTCCAACTTGTGGGAATTCATTGGATGATGGTATGATGACAAAAGAGGTGAAGCAGATGACCCGAAGGAAAATGAGGTATGTATGCTTGTATTTGATATTGTAGAGTCATGTCATATGGTTGTAGGGAACATGGAGAAATGCTCTATCATGAGAGCATGATCAAAAGAAAGGATCTCCTCCTTTGAAAGGATGCAGGAAGGCATGGGTCACACATTGTCTAGATGAAATCAACATAATATGTCATCATATGATACATGAGGTGGTTGACAGTGATTGGAGGAACTTTGATTGGAAGTTCCTGGGAATGAAAAATGTGTGAAGAAAAGATAGGAAGAGATCGTGAAATATGCAACTATGATGAAGGCTATCAACATCCGAGAACTGAAAGATCTGACTAGGATATCTCCATGAAAGATATGATGAAGTCTGAAAAAGAAAGAGACCCTTGACATTATATAGCTTTTGGAGATGCATCAATGTGTATGCAAGATGTTGAAGCAAACTAGAAGATGTCATAATGAAAGACCATCACAAAGGTAATTTTGATTTAATGTTCATTCCTTTATTTTTGAATGATCTCTGGATGGGCTTGTGCACGACTGCCAAGGGGAGATCTATGGATATCTTCCACCCATGATGTCCATGTAGTAGGATGAAAGATCCTTAAGGAAACATGGCATGAAGAAGGATGCAGTAAGGCATGGGTCACACATTGTCTAGATGAAATCAACATAATATGTCATCATATGATACATGAGGTGGTTGACAATGATTGGAGGAACTTTGATTGGAAGCTCCTGGGAATGAAAAATGTGTGAAGGAAAGATAGGAAGAGATCGTGAAATATGCAACTATGAAGAAGGCTATCAACATCCGAGAACTGAAAGATCTGACTAGGATATCTCCATGAAAGATATGATGAAGTCTGAAAAAGAAAGAGACCCTTGACATTATATATCTTTTGGAGATGCGTCAATGTGTATGTAGGATGCTGATTTAAACTAGAAGATGTCATGATTAAAGACCATCACAAAGGTAATTTTGATTTAATGTTCATTCCTTTATTCTTGAATGATGTCTAGATGGGCTTGTGCAGGGCTGCCAAGGGAAGATCTATGGATATCTTCCACCCATGATGTCCATATAGTAGGATGAAAGATCCTTAAGGAAACATGGCATGAAGGAAGGCCATATATGAACTGATGGATCACTTCTCGATGAAAGGAATAAGGACATGACTGACTCACGGATGAAAGTGATGGATGGTCTGTGCCCTACGAAGAAGTCCCAAATAATGAAGACTTGTGAATAAAGAAAAGAAGTTCATGACATCATGAGGAGGAGTTCTTCAAGCAGCTGCTTGTCCCATCATCTCCACCTAGAGACCTGTTGTAGGTCCCTAATTAAGAGGGAGCCTGGAAACAAGTTTCTAACTTGGTAGAAACTTGAAGGAAAATTCCTAAGCCAAGAGGGAGCTTAGGTACATTCCTTCAGTAGGAATGAGTACATTGCTTCATTGGAATAGGCATGTCCTCCCTAAGTTGAGAGGGAGAGATAGACACATCATTCTAGTCTTCACTTGGGTTGACAGAATGGAGGATTGAGTAGACATATGGCATCCGATACTCTTTGAGAATGAGTTAGGGAATCCAAGATAAGAGTAGTTGTAGAGGACCTATATTCTTTGAGCACTGGGAATCCAAGATAAGAATAGTCCTGGTGGAACTCACCCTGAGAACTTGGGTGGGGTATGTTCCGAGAGAGAAAATGATGAGGGTGTCTATACATCATTGGTCTCATCAGCATTGAGCTCAGATTTTGTGGAGAGATAGAGTTGTTAGTCAAGGCATTGCTATGTGACAATGCTGGTTGATATGATGCTATACAAATGGGTTACCAATCCAACTTTTCTTAGGAGAATTCTTCAGATTGAGAATGTCCAGGTACAGTGTATGAATTACAAATACCTCCCTAGTTAAGAGGGAGTGTTGAAAAGTGTAACTAGGTTCGATCTTCATAATGACATGTGTAATTGTGATTTTATGTAAGTGATATAAATAAGAAAATAAAACTATTTTTGTAATGCTCATCTCATGGGTTTCATGAGCAAGGAATTTTATTTTAGTTATGGTTCCCATTGTGGGCCCTTAGGTTTGGTCATAAAGTCAAATTGAGTCAATGTCATGTATGGAGGACCCTTCTTGGGCATGTTACAAATATATGTGAGTCGTTGAAAGAGTCAAAGAGACCCTCCAAGACCAAGCTCAAGCATCTCCATCAAGTCGGCCTTAAATGAAATAATGATGTTACTCCAAATGACATGTTGGCTTAGAAAACTAGCAAGTTGGCTTATTTCTCATGGGAAAACCACTATAAATAGGCAGCGTGGCCTCGATTTGAACAAAAGAAATTCGGTCAAGCAACCAGAAGTAGAGAAAGGCGCGAAGATCACAAGAAGAGCCTCCATCCAAGCGTTGAAGAAAAAACAAGAAGTCGAGTCATTCTTTGGATCTGTTTTAGGGCTAATCTCTCCACACATGCGAGATTGCAGGATTGACTACTGCAGGAAAAGGACCGAGGCATTTCAGTCATCTTGGGTAACCGAATTGGGAGAAGGTCAAGTCAAAAGGGAAGTCGAGTCAAGCAAGAAGGAGTCTCTATCCTAAGCGAAGGAGTCAAGGGCACTATTTGGAAAGTGACACTTTCCAAGTGCTGTAACTAGGGTTCTAAATTAGGGCCGAAAAGTCGTAGGTTTGAAGCAGAGAAAAGGAAGCTGAGATCTGAAGGGTAGCTGAGGTAGAAGGAAGAAGCAGGCAGGGGACTATTAAGAAATAGAGATCAAAATAAGAAGGTTGGTGTCTTGGTCTTGGATAGGTCAAATAAGTCAAGGGTCTTGGTCTTGGTATTCGTCAATTGAAGTCTCTATAAGAAGAAGAATTCATTTGTGTTTTTCTCTCAAGTGGAAGAGGTTTTGGTCTTGGTTGATCGCCTATATTCTGTGTCTCGTGTGACTTTATTGTTTATGCTTTGGTAGCTATTTGATGAAAAAGAACACTATAATAATCTAACAAAAGAGAATCTTAATCTATTCCAGGAAAAAACATTCACAAGCAATTATCATTAATAGAGAAATCACCTAATCTTGATGCCCTAGATTTCTCAACAGATACAAATACAAACTGAGGGTTGGTTCCTAGGATGACTAGTTACAGGATTGATTCAGTGACAATTTAGACACATTTTTGCATAGGTCCGAGTGTTACTATTTTAGCAGGTTACCTAATTTTTTAGGAGAGGGAGTTCTAGGGATGATACAACAATTCAGATCACATATTCAGAGTGCTTGTGAACTCCGGATTCCAGTGAGGCCTTTCTAGGTGACATGCATGGCACTTACTATTTTTAGAAGGTTTCGTTTGATTGCGCGCATGTCATAGATAATGGTATATTTAGAATCCTTGCGAGATTCTGAGTACGATGAGCTACTTATGGGCAAGATGCGGGCACTTTTTATTTTTGGCAGTGCTTGCATGTCAATTCTGATTGTGGATTTTGATTCCTTACTGAGAGACAAATCCAATGAGTATACTTTCATGAGATTTTGAGGATTTCCTATTTTTAGTGGTGGTTGCATGTCGGCTTTGGTTACATGTTCAGATTACTTTATTGTGATGAATTTTGTTTCAATATAAGTTACCATGTGGTTAGATGATGAATGTGATGAATAGTAACCCAAAATCCTTCACGAGACCTAATTGATCATGAAAGGCACATATGGTATGATCCAAGGCTCAGGTGTCAAAGTAGCTGTCTGTGCTTGCTTCCTCTCAAGGTGCAGTTACTTTAGGAAGGATATTGGTATGGGAAGGAGGCAACGGTGATGCCTTGTTCTCTTTACCCAGACATGTGTCTATGATCGATAAGCATGTCTCAGGTAAGGGCCTCATGCAAGATAGAGGACTGTCAATTTGGTAAGAGCAGCCCAAAAATCAGAGGCAGTATAAGCAAAGCTGACCATCTAGACGAACTTCACAAAGTAGCTTTGGCAAACAAAATGGCGCTCAGGGAATTCTAGCCTACTGCACAGACTGCTAGTAGCTAATAAATAGGAATAGATCCTACTCTTTATACTTTCAATCTTGTAACTCAACTACCACTAGTAATAGAAGTTAAGTTCCTCCCTACTGTGTTCTGAATCCAATGGTGTTCTTTTCACCTAAATCTGAGAATTTCTGGTTTTAATTGTCGACTCATGGCAATGGTGATTACGTATTCGGACTCCCTAATAACCATAGAGTATGATGGTGGTGGTTTTGCCCGATTCTGAGAACTTTCTCTTATTAGCAGACGTGGTGTGGCAGTGCTGATAGCATATCCAGGTTGCCCATCAGATTTTGAGACTAATGAGTATAATCTTGTCATGTGGACATTGCCTTTTTTTAGGCATATCTATCTTTAGCAGGATGAGGTGGCAGTTTGAGGGGTCGGCATGTGGCAATAGTTGAAGATGGACATGTGGGATAGAATTGGATGGAGTCATGGGTGACATGGCACTTGAGAAAATTTATTTTCTCTCTTCTTTCCCTAAAATATCTCCTAATTTCCCTCCACTTGTCCTGCTAATTTTTCTCCTTAATTATCTCACATTTCCCTCCTTTCACTCCTTAAAACTCTAACTGTTTTCCCTCCTTTCTTTTTTAAAATTTTTCCCTATCTTTCCTCCAAGAATTTGATTTCCTAACTCAATGATAAAAAGGAAAATTATAAGTAAACTCGAGCTGTCACTCTAAAATTACAAATACAAGAGATAAAAAAGGGAATCCAAATTGGTTAAAGGAAATTTGAGAGAAAATTTAGCACAAGGGAAATTTCTTCTGGATCAACAAGAAACAACTTGAAGTTTCACTTCCCTCAACAGAACTAGAATGTAGAGAGCACTCAAAGGGGTATGTGAAGCAGTTTGCCTCTGTTTGGGTTAACAAGAATGCTTGCAGATGTACAGGTTCATTAGAATGAGCGCACAATACTTTTTTCTTATAGTTAGAGAGTTTTCTCAAGTTGGCAAAGAATCCCTTGTTCCATGGGCGAACAAAAGATATTGATGTGTCTCGTTATTTCATATGACAATGTGTGGAAGATGGAGAAGCTGAGCTGAACTATTGCCCAACTCAGGACCAAGTGAAGGTATCTTCACCAAGTCTCTTGCCCTAGATGAATTTGTAAAATCCAGAGATAAACTTGGTGTAGTCTCTAGAATGACCATTAATGGAGGATATTAGAGTTATTTAGTTAATAATGGTCATCTAAACTGTAGAGTTAGGCATATTAATAATGTGACCTTTTGGGAGCGAAATCGTGGGCGCGAAAATAGGGATACAGAGGAACTCGAAGGTTGCTCCCTATGGAGTGTAGTAGAGGAGGGAGCTCCACTCCCTCCTACAAGGAAGCAACTGCCGATAGAGGCAAGGCACCATTGGGTAAAGTTAGAGGTTCTAGTGAAGAAGGGGAAAAAATTAATGAGAAGGAGTCAGATGGGGCCAGGTCCAAGGAAAACAGTAGCACAAAGGACAAAGAGGAAGAAGACAAAAGCCAGGGAACAAGGGACAAAAATCAAAAGGGACAGTGCAGACCTAAAACGGAGATTACTCCGAGAGTTGTGTTGAATGATCATGCTTTGCAGGAGCACAGGGACCATATGGAGACGTACGCCATAATCTGCGAATTCATGGGAATTTGGCCCTCAGAAAAGGCATTACAGACATGGATCAAATACCACTGGAAACCCAAAGGCAGTATTGAACTCCATCTGGGGTCAAAGGGTTTTTTACCGTGGTATTTACTAACATTGAAGATAAAGATAGATTATTCGAAGGAGGACCCTACTTTTTTGCAGCAGTAGGCCTCTATATGAGGCCGTGGAAAATGAACTTCGTTTCAGAAAGGGAGACATTCACCTCGGTTCCTGTATGGGTAAGGCTCTATTTCCTACCTCTCGATTATTGGCAACATGGGTCGCTTGCTGCCATTGGCAATAAGCTAGGGCGCTTTGTGAAAGCTTCGGAAGCCACTAGAAGGGGTAAATATACTTCCTATGCTAGGATTTGCGTAGAAATGGATCTATTAGGCGCTCTCCCGGATGAATTAATCCTGGAAGTTTTTGATGAGGAATGGGTCCAAACGGTGGATTATGAGCATATCCCGTTTAGATGTCGTAGATGCCACGAACATGGTCACCTAATTAAAGACTGTCCTCTTAGTAAAGTAGACAATGAAGGAGAACCTAGAACTGTGAAGGATACTGAAAGCTTTCAAAGAGTGGTTAGAAAGGGATCAAGGCAAAGGGGGTAGAAAGGGATCAAGGCAACATTGCAGCGAGGGGCAAAAGAACAACACGAACAGGTTTCAAATACTGGAAGAAAAGGAAGAAATGACAAGTGAAGACCAAGCAATGGAGGAAGGACCTAAGGAAAAAGAGAAGGAGGAGAACTACATCATAACACAAGAGATTAGTAACAGGAAAGAAACTATGAATAGTGAGACTGAAGCAAAAATGGATATGGAAATTACCCAAAGTGAAACAGATCTGGAAGATCATGAACTACAAGAAATTCTAGGAAAGGAACACCTAGATCTGGAAGGGTTCTTGATGCAGGGAACCACGGGAGGGTTAGATTCACTACCCCAAGAGGACTGCAACAGAATACAACAATTGTTTTTATGGAAGACTCAAGAAGGAGGGTTAGAAACAGGAACAACCACTGACAAGCTGGAAAACAAAGGAGTGAAAACAATGAAACCATCTGTTGAAATTTGGTACCAGAGGACAGGTGGTTCCCTTAGGCTTTGATCTTTGGCCTAGGGAAAAGTGTCCAAAAGATTTTAATTTTTCTCCTAAAGTGACTTTATAATTTTTATAAAGTTAAAATCTAATTTAAAAGTGACTTTAAGTGATAAAGTTACTAAGTCTAATTTTAAAGTGACTTTTATAAAGTCAATGAAAAATTAGAAAGGAAAAAAGTGACTTTGGAAATAAATGACTAAGTGGGTCTTTATTAAAGTGGGTGAATTAAAAAATAGAAAGTGAGATTTAAATGTGCATTTAATCTCAGCCATTGATCTAAATCTATTTCAGCCATTGGATTTAGAGATCACCCAAAAGTCATTTGGATCACCCAAAAGTCACTTGGAGTTATATTAAAGGAGGAAAAGGAGGAAAAGATCATTCATTCTTTCATGAGCAGATTGGGAGAAGGAGAGCAAGAGAGCAAGGGAGATTTCTGGACAAGAAGGAGAAAGAGGCAGCAGTTTGGCACACATACCAGACAGCTCTTCAGCAAAATCAGAACAACAGAAAGACAAGCAGAACATCAGCAAGAACAAGCAGAAAAAACTGATTTTTGCTGAAAACTGAGAAGTTTCCAGGTGGTCTGTTGGGCTGAAAACGGATAAGTTTGCTTGCTGAAAAAAAATTATTTTGTTGTAATTTTTGCTGAAATTTTCTTGCTGTAAAAAGACATTTTTCAGAAATAAAGAAGAGCTCTCATACTGGTTTTCCCCAAGAGTTGTGGGGGTTTTTCCAGGGTCACGTTGACCAAAAATATCAGTGTTTTAATGTGTTTTAATAGCTATTTATTACTGCTGATTTTTATTTCTGCAATTTCCAGCATTCTGTAAATTTTCCAGAATTTGTGTTTTCAGCAAATTTATTTTTTCAGCGTGTTGAATGTATGGTTATGGGAAAGGGCATTTAACTACATGGGAGAAATAAGGAGAAACTGAAAACCGGGGTGGGAAAACAGAAATTTTAACAGCGATATGAGTGGCTAGTCATGCAATTTGACCTATCCAATTCTCAAGGGACCTTTATGAGAGTACCAGAAGATTGCATTCGCACAAAGCAGGGATTATGAGTGGTTAGTCATGCAATTTGATTTATGTAATGCTCCAGTGACCTTTATGAGACTGATGAACAATGTCTTGTGACCAATCTTAGACTACTTCATCATTTGCGTAACTGAATGGCATTCTAGTGTTTAGTGAGGCTCGAAACAAGCACTTGCAACATTTGGAGACAACACCTGGAACTCTCCAAAAGCACCAATTGCAAACTACAAAGAAGAAGCATGAGTTTGCCAGACAGTTTCTTGTGTACGCCAATTGTTATTTTAACAAAAAATATTTTCAAAAACATTTTTTCAGTAAAGTGATGTCTTGATCCAAGTGCAGATAGGGGTAACAGTCCTTTTCTCTCTTTTCCACATGTCCATAGAGTTTTTAGTTACACTTTGTGGTTGTCACAGGTGTGTTATATTTTTTTGTTTAGCCTGGACAGTATTCTCCAGCAGTGGTACACTTAGTGCAGGTCCCATACAACAGCAACATTGATGCATTCAGCAGATTTGTACAGCAAATTGATGGCAGCAGCTTGTCTTGGTTCCAGTGAGCAGCAGAGTATGGGGGATTGGCACAGTTATGTAGGAAAGTAGAGGTGTTGACATGCTTTTCTTATCCATGGTAAGAAGAGGTCCTATCAAGTTCTCCCACTTCTCTTCAAGTAAGACTTTTAATGGATTTCCCAAAATACTCAAAAGTGGCCTGGATTTGTTCTTTAAAAATAGTTCAAAGTTAAAGCGGTTTTTGGTTGTGAGGCATGCAATGCTAATGGTGCTTCGGGTAGCACTGGCTTTGATAACACCTTGAACTACTTTCTCTTTTCCCCCGCATGATGTAGAACTGCATCCACGTGATGTGCAGCATGTTTGGATGGACCCCCTATTGCCATGATGCACTTCCACTGCTCACTGCATACATCGTGATCATTCTCCTCTACAGCATATCACATTGCCTTACTGTTGCACCACCAGATCAACACACTCCACATCCTTTAACTCTCTGCCTTCCCATCATCAAGCGTTCCCTACCTTCCCTTCGACAGCTCCATTATTGCCACCTCCATGCTCTGCACATCTATGTTGTGTGGGATATGGGGTGCGAGGATCTATCTTTTCACATATCTAATAGACCATCATTGCCTGCATGATTTGATTTAAGGTTATTCAAGCTCATTGCTACCATTCGATGACAAGTGCCCCTTTGTTTACTGAAGATTGTACAGTTAGCCCTGACAGCAATAAAATTAAAATTAATTTCATCAACTTCCCAACTTTTCCAATCAAGGTGGCTACCATTATCGTTGTCATCAAATACTTCAATGATTTGCACAAAGGAAGAGAACAATTTGTGTGGTTAAAGCATATACTTTGAAGATGCCAACTGGGAAGAAGGCAAAACCTTTTGATAGTGACATTGTGAATTTGTAGGCTCTGAGTGTTAAATCATCCTGGCGGTCGACTGCTTACAGGTGGTATTCAAAGAAACTGAAGAACAGGCGACAGAGAAACTTCATTTGGACTTCTGGATGGTAAAGGTAGTTAAGTGGTGTGTGAATGTTCAACTCCAAACACAATGATTAATTTGGATAGAGTAGGTAAAGCACAAAACCCCATTACCCTGACTATGTTTAGTAAAATGTTTAAGCTCCTGAAGCCCACAATGATTTTAAGATGTCCGATGTTGATACGTTTCAGAGCTCATGGTGGCATGTTTAATATTTTAAATAAATGGATGGTGCGAACAAAAGCTGTAATAAGTGGATATGTTTTATTTGACCAACCCATACAGATGTGGAATGGTTATTCACTTGGTTAATCAGACAGAAGTCAACTACCTTCATGTGCAGGTATGTCATTCATCATTTACTACACCTTACTTAAAAAGAAGATCATTGATTGGGCTGAGATGATTTCAATTGAGATTTTAAACCAGCTGATTGAATATTAGACAACACAAAAATTCTGTGTCTTCCTCATTAATCTTTGCCTTGGTTTTCACTATGGCTTTCAAAGGTTTGCTAAGTAGGGTAGATGTGCGTTTGGCTATTAAGCCCATTTAGCATAGAGCTCGCCATTATTTTTTATAAAATTCAAGATTGTTTCCTCAAGAATATAAAAACAAAGTATGTTGGGAAAGGAACATGATTCCCTAGACCCAGGAGTTAGCTCAAGCGGTCATGAGCCAGACATGAGAACTCTTCCCCTGAAGAAGGGAGGTCATGGGTTTGACTCTCTTGATGCCATCAGGGTTACTCTCCGTAATCAGGGCTGCCAGCTTACCTTGGATACCACCCATCAACCACAGTGAACTTTCTGAGGATTTCCAATGCATGGTTATATGGAGAAATGGTTATCCAGTCAGTTTTTCAATGAAGAGGGATTTACCTATATTAGGATGCATGGCTTTGCAGGAAGACCATTCTACCTTCCCAGGCTAGTCTATGATCGATATTTTGAAATTTTCTAATAGAGATAACTAGGAAATATGCAAAATGGGGGAACGAACTTCATTTCAAAAAGAAGCAGCAGATTATATCAGCACCTTTTTTATTCTGTGATATGTTCATAGAGGATTTTCTGTGTCTAAATGATAAGGCCAGGATATTGGAATCTCTTAAGTTGAAGGAAGCATCTGCAACCCCTCAGTATGATCCTGAACACTTATTTAGAACCGACTTATATTCCTTTGGATACACGTAATGCTTTATTGTGGCTCTTGACAAAGGAGGGGATAATTAGGATGTTGCAATTGAAGGAGAGGTTGAAGATGGCGCAGAATTGCAGGGTGACCCCTATATGAAGGGTTAAAATTAAAAGACTTAATCTCGCTGAAATTTCCCACACTAACATTTTCAATTACTGATACTGATATCAAAAAAAAGGGGGAGAAGATTATGAAAGATAATGATCTATACAAAGAGGCCCATAAGCCATATCACCAAAGAAGAAAAATAAGTTATGATTCAAAAAGAGGTACTATAGCTATTTCACTAGTAGTGGAGGCGATAGGAACAACCCTAAAAAATAAAGAAAAAGGAACATGCTATTCCCATCCATTAATGAGCAGGCACTATTGTCTAGAGAAAATACTTAGTGGATTGACCTCTGATAATCGGGAGACTTAGGATGATGTGATGGACCTTACCTCTGGGGTTGTTGCCTAAATAAACACTTCTGGGGCCAGAGGAAAGGAGATGGTATGGCAGAATACACCTGTCTTCAACGATGTTTCTATAACCATGCATCATTCTGGTTACGACGAGAAAAGCAATAAATTCTTGATGTCGAGGGTAAGACCTAAAGGTGAGAAAGGTGACTGAAGAGAACAAATTTCACTTTGATGAGCAACTGCCAATTTGTTAGAGCATGTAGTTGATGAGCGACAAGAAGAGATGTAGGAAGTGAGAAACAGAGTAGCTGAGTTGGAGAGGGTGTCCCAAAGCTTTATTTGCTAAGCGTCTCACTATTTAGGGGCTTGTGGAAATTCGAGAAGAACACACTAGTGAGTCAAATAAAGTCAAGGCTGCTCAAGGTCTTTTGTCTGGTGTATGGAAACAGTAGACTTAATGAAATCAAGTAATGTTGTAATAAGTGAATGGAAACGATTCAAACTCTGATAACTACTTGAGGCCAAAATGTTTCGAATATTTTTCTGAGAGTGTTTGTAATCATGAAGAAGCAAGAAGGCCCAATCCTCACACAAGATAAGAAGTTGATTGCAAGCGACGAATTCCAAACTACGTTGGTTGAAAGTAAGGTTATATTAGGGGTTGAATTTGATAGCATTACAACTTTTTCTAGCATAGAAGTTAAAAAAAGGCTCACTAATATCGTGATGGACAATTTGGAAGGAAGCTCATTGTAAAGAGATCAAGTCAGCATCCAACAAAGCACCAAGGATGAATTGCTTGCCTTAACAGTAAATGAGGAAATCACTGTGACCCCACTTCAAGATTATGTAAAGCCCTGGGGTAGACTAAGCTATCTTTGCTGCGACCAAAACTTTATTAAGGAAAATCGGTTATGGCAGTTAGGTTAAGTGGTCATCCTGATTTTCAAATGGTAGACCGTAGTATCATAAAAGCATTGGCAGAACACAACAAAAGGGTTCACAGCATAGCCCATTTTGCCCTATAATTATGTTAGTAACTTAGTAGAGCTACCTAGCTTTCCCTTCCCTTTTTAATTTTCACTTTTATGTCCCTTGACAGTGGCTCTTTTGCATGGCATAGAATTGAAGCAGCCTGGCACTGACTATCATTTCTCTTTTGTTTCCAGGTTCTTCCTATATTCTGTGTCCGTGGGAGCTACATCCCAGATCACGAGAGAGAATGTATTCAAGATTCATTTAAGTATTACCATGGAAATTTTGTGGAGACCTGTGTGCCCAACAGTTTCCTTTGCTTTAATTGTTCACATTTGGGGTGTTGTTAATCCCCAGATTTGCCCCCTTACAAATCTGGACAGTTAAGGTCCAACACATTTTGTCAGGATAGCATTTAAAGGAATTTCCAAAGACAGCTTTGCTTGAGCCAAGGGTGGTACCATCGAGTTCAGGTATGGGATTGGTTTAGTCATGTGATGTGATCCTGATTCAGAGACAGATCTTGCACAGGTTTTCATCATATTGGAGAGGGTTACTATTTTTGGTAGTGTTCCTATATTTTAGGAGATAGGGTTTTGAGGCCCGCATGGCATCAATGACAGTACATTTGGAGTCCTTATGAGCTCCTATGTCTGATGAACTTCTCCTGGACTACATGCATGACACTTTCTATTTTTTAGTAGGTTGAGTTCAAAGACTCACACGTTAGTGAGGATGGCATATTTGAGATCCTTGAAAGCTCAAGATTATAATGAGCTACTTTCGGGTTACATGCAAAACAATGCTATTTTTAGCAGGGGTTGCATGTCAGAATTTGACAACTTGCTCGGACTCCATGCTTAAAACTGAGTTTGATGATCATAGTTTCATGTACATGTGAGAACTTTCTATTTTTAGCAGTGCCTATTTGTAGGAGTGCTATATTTGGTAGGGTTATCCTAGCTGTTCCAGACATTTTCTATCTTTCCTATGTTTTAAGCAGACTGCTACTTTTGGCATGTCTATTCAAAACAAATATATTCATAGCAGGGCAATATGTAACAGTTTTATGTGATGACACATGGCAGCTTCATGTTGAGACAAGTGGTAGAATATCAATGCACAAATGAGTCAATATTGATGTAGCAAGCACATGTGTCAACTAGAGGTGTTCTCGAGTTATTAAAGTGCATGTGTGGGTCAATTGGAGTACATTGGGGATGCATGCATGGATGTAGGAGTGAGTTGGCACCTATGTTGCACGAAACGTCCAGGAGCCTGGCATTTCGGACAGTAGTGATACCTGAAACACGGCCGAAAAGTTGGGTGTAATACTGTATGGCGTCCCATGATTTAGGGATGTCATAAGATACAACACCCGATGTTTCACCCCTTTTTAGGCATTTCGTGGGACCAAAAATGTTCCAAATGCAATTAAAAAAACACAAGAATTTTTGAGTGGGGCAACCTAATACTCAAGCTTATGGCCGTAGTATTGCTATGCCATCCATGGTAAATAAAAGTGACATTCTCCTTTATCTTTCATTTTCATCCTTTTACTTAAATCTTAACATTACCATGAAATGACTTCAGATATTTGCAAGTGGTTCTGACCTCGTTGGATTTCATATGGAGAAAGCAGAATTTTAGATCTCACTCAAAATCCAGCAGACTTAATCAATTTTCAGGATTTCAAGATTGAAGAGATTGCAACATTTCCATTGGATTTTGTCATGTACGAGGGTATGAAACTAGCATTTAATCAAGAGCACCAGGCCCTCTATGTACCTTGATGTTAGTGGCATTGGTTGTCAAACTCCTCTATCGTGACCATAATAAAAATGTACCTGTCCCTCAAACAAAATCTTAACTTGATATGCTACGTCTTTTCTACCTTATTTTAATGCTTAGAGAGTGATATTGATGACAAAGATCCCAATATAGGTAATGACTTTGATGATATATAGGCATTTGTTCTAGCATGATTTTTTTTTTGATGCTAGAGGCCATCTAGAACCTATTTGTTGATGTATTTTCGATTTAGAGATGGATTGCACTCGATGCTATTTTGGTTGTGTGCACTTTTACATGCTATATAAATGAGAACTTTCGCTTATTTGTGTATAAATGGTTTGGATTCATATGGATGCACATATATATTATTTTCTTTAAACTTTAAATATTTTGTGTTTTTGGTCAACCAATTTTTTGGTCCAGTTGTTTTTACTAGTGCCGACTAATTCTTGGTTCAGAGGGTTTCCTTATTCGACCATAAGATTGGTTCCAATAACATTGCCCCACATGCGGTCAGCCTATTTGTGGGGCCCAATTGCAAGATAATGTGTTATTCACTTACTTATAACACACACACATGACGTTTCGGCCAATTTTTCCATTTTTTGGAGGTGACATTTCTAAACATACCCGTTTCAGAAACTCTAAAACATTTCGGCGTTTCGTGCAACAAAGGTTGGCAACCTTATGGAGTTAACTAGGTCACATGTGTTGAGAAATGTAACTATGCTCAATCTTCATAATTGTTATTGTACTTACATCATTATATATTTATTGTAAAAGCAAAAGAAAGAAAAAGAAAATATAATTTTGAAAGCATGTGTTTCATGCTCTATTTTATTCTGTCAATTAGGTCAAGCATGTTCTTCATGCTCAAGGGTTTACTAAGTCAATATAGTCCTTGTCATATGTATAAGACCCTTATGGGCACCTTGTATCAAGAAGGAAATATTAAATTTGATTTTACAGTGTCATTTTTGGACTCCCAAGACCAAGTCGGCCCTCCCAGTGAAGTCAGCATATGCGACCACACAAGATGGGTATATATTGGAAGATAATTTGACCTAATGAGACACCAAGTCAAGTAAGTTTGATCTGCACCTAGAACAGAAGCAAAAATCAAGTGCGAAGGCAAGGAGAATCAAAGGAAGAACCTAAGCGAAGAAGGAGAGACCCAAACTAATCCATTTCAGCACACATGAGCGAGATTTTTTGGGTTTTTGGTACAGCTGCAGGTCCGAAAATTGCAAGCCGAGTTGCAGACCTAATCTAGAGGGTCGAAACTTTATGAAATTGCAAAAGTAAAGAACTTTGACTTTCGTTGACTTGGATAGACATTGACTCTTTTGGAGAAGATACTTTGGAGGGCTAACTTGGTGTTTGGTGGAAGTCTTGGTCTTGTCTTTAAGGTCTTGGATGTCTCATTTTGACTTGGTTCTATAAGAAGAAAAAGAGTTTCGCTGGCTTTTCCCCTAGGAGAGGGGGTTTTTCCCTGGCTAAGAGCGTATATCTTGTGTCTTTTGTTCTTGTGATCTTCATACATGTATGAATTGGTAATTACTTGATGAAAGAAACAATAATTAAGAACTAAAGGCCAACACATAATCACAAGTAATTATCAAGAAAAGGGGAATCAAAACCCTAATTTCCATCCACATTCAACATGGTTTCAGAGCTAAGGTTAAGGACGCTTTGAAGATCACCTCAATGGTCATCTCTTTGAAAACTTCCTTGAAGCATTCCTGGAAACAATTATCTACAATGGCTAGCTATATGAAGCAAGGCATCAAGACTATTGAAAGCTTCTTGATATCTACCAAAGATTGTGTGATCAAGTTCATATCAAGGCTATCTAAGGATATCATAGATAAAGGATTCTTTTCCGCTCTCATGGTTACTTTTAATGGTGAAGACATATGGATAATTGACAGTGGAGCCTCAAGACACATGACAGGAGAATGTGGTCAACTACAAACTATATCAAAGAGAAACACCTCTCATTCAGTGGAGCTTGGAGACAAAAAGAGCTATTTGGTCAAATGTGTTGGGTCTACATCTTTGAAGCTGGAAGGTGGTGGAAACATTCATCTCAACAACATACTCTTCATTCCAAGTTTGAAGAAAAAAATTACTTTCTATTTCTTTTCTAGAAGATAAAGGGGATAGAATTGCTTTCATAGATGGCAAGGTTCTTGTTTGGGGAAAGGATTCTAGCATTGATAAAGCTAAGGTTATTGGGATTCGTGAGGGAAGGTTGTATAAGCTACTAACACCTCTTCCTAAAGCTCTTGTACACATGGATATTAGCCCTTCTAAGCTTTGGCATAGAAGGTATGGCCACCTCCACTATAAAATATTGCCCTCTTTAAGTAAGATGGTGAAAGGCATCCTTGATTTGAAGAAGACCATGGAGAAGTATGCAAGGGAGGTGCTTTAGGCAAAAATGTGACGAAGCCATTTACAAGAAGTGATACCAAGTCTAAAGGAATTTTAGACCTCATTCATTATGATGTATGTGGACCGATAGCAAAAAAAATCTCTTGGAGGTCATTAATGTTATGTGACATTCATTGATGATCATTTAAGGAAAACATAAATTTATCTCCTCATAACTACGGATGAAATTTTTTTGAAAATTCCATGAATTCATGACAAAAGTGGAGATCTTGACAAAAAGAAAGATAAAGACTCTAACAGCGAGCTCATAGTTCCTTATAATCCTCAACAAAATGGAGTGGTTGAAAGAAAGAATAGAACAATTAAAGAGTGTGTTAGAGCCATGCTCCATGATCAAGATCTTCCAAAATTCTTATGGGGAGGAGTAGCAGTTTACATCCAAAATAGAAGCCCTCATCGAATTCTTGAAAATATGACTCCGGAAGAAGCATTTTCAAGAAGGAAGCCTAATGTAGATCATCTTTGAATCTTTGGATGCCCCGTTTACATTCACATTACAAAAGACAGGAGGAAGAAGTTGGACTCCACCAGCATGAAAGGAATCTTTGTTGGATATAGCTTGTCATCTAAGGCCTACATGTTGATTTTTGGTAGCTTGGGGGGTACTCCAATCCCTAGGGTTTGGGGTTCGGAGTTTGGAGCGCCACAAAAGCACTTGAGGGAGTGAAACCCAAGCCTGTGGGCCTTGCACCTAAGCATGTGGGTGTGGATCCGTGACGAGATTTCGACACGTGATGGATGAGGATGATAGTGCACATCGAGACGAATCCCCAATCCCTAGCACGGGAGCCCTACTCTGTTGTATTATTCAGTTGGATTAATTTAACGAAGTTGGGTTGTTGTACATATTTGTATAATACTTCGTAAAAAGTTGTCTATATTTTGTGCACTAGTAGATTTACTGTTGTTTATATTTCGTTGTGCAAAGTAGTTTTGTTGTGATTCTTGGTTTGGTAGCGTCAGAGATTTAAAACTCTATCCCCGACACCAAGATCATGGAAAAACAACATGGTATCATAGCATGTTTTGAGATACTTTGAGGGACATTGAATCAAAGTGTGCACAAAGAAGCAACTTAGAGGGAGTTGTGGGTGTCTGGATTATGGAACAGAGGGTTCAGCCGAGACATGGAGATGTAGTCTCGATAGACTAAATGGTGAGATGGGCCAGGAGTTCTGGTGGGGATCAGTGGTGGACCTGCTGCACTTCAGTATGTTGTGTGGAGGTTTACATATCATGGACTTCCTATGCCTTGTTATGGATGGTTGGGACAGCTCGAGGATTTCTTTGGCATGGACAAGATCAGCATGATCGAGATGACCTCATGTGATGGACTACAGGTTGGCAGGCTTGAGTCTTCATCGGATCGTGATGTTGCATATCCGAGATTGGAGGGATTTGCACGAGTGGTATTTGATCCAGAAGGATGAGCGCTTGCAGGACTGAGCCAGTGGAGATCCTATAGGCTCAAAAGGAGTCTAGCCTCAAAGGGAGCAGCCCTATGGAGGTTTCAGATCTTCAGGTTCAGATGTCATAAACACTACTGGGATTGCCCGATTCATTCTACAGTATACGTTGTAGAGATGGACGTCAGATTGGCTAGTGTCACCGGAGATGATGATGGAGACTTCCTAGTCTTGGAAGTACCTCCCTCACTAAGAGGGAGTGTTGATTTTTGGTAGCTTAGGAGGTATTCCAAGCCCTAGGGTTCAGGGTTTGGAGGTTGGAGCGCCACAAAAGCACTTGTGGGCGTGGAACCCAAGCCTGTGGGCTTTGCACCTAAGCATGTGGGTGTGGATCCGTGAAGAGATTTCAACAAGTGACGAATGAGGATGATAGTGCACGTCGAGACAAATCTGACGCGTCGAAAATCATCCGATTCTAAGTTGTCTAAATTGACATATGAATTTTTAAAGTTTGTGTGTGGTCTTGGTTAAGGTCGGCCTAGTGATTAGAGGCCTTATGACAATTAGACAAGCCCTCTTGGATGTTATTTTGGTGCCACTTGATGCATATAAATATAGGTCAAGTGTGAGGACATTTTAGAAAATCCTAAGTGCATTTAACTTCATGGTTTAGCTTTGCGATTTGGAGTGCGATTCTGAGGCTAGAGAAAGGAGTAAATGCCTGGAGAGTTTGGGAGAGTATCTCAGTATTTGGTGCGGTTTTTCTTTGTGGAATAGGCCGCAACCCTGAAGCAGCCAGGCAAGTGACATAAGGGCAATTTGTGGGCAGCATATGTACATCTCCTTAGCCAAATCAGGCCACACCAAATCAAAGGTAGGGAGGAGGATTTTATGTGCATGTTTTAGTGCTTTGTTTGGGCCGCAGGTATAGTAGAGTTGTTGGGATGTGCGAGTAGTTTGTTTGGTGATGTGTAGGGCCTAGGGAGGCTCTCCTAGCCAGACCGCATCTTTCTGTAGCAAGCCACGGCCCAAACAAGGGTGTTTTCCCTGTGGTTTGGAGGATAGACCCTTGCTGGAGTTGTCGTGGGTTTAATGAAGTGTTTGTGGAGTGACTTGAGGCCTTCAAGGGTGCACAACAAGGCTAGTAGGGCAGCAAAGGAAGGGTAGACTGTTTGGAAAGGAAAATGCAGAGTTTAAGCATAAGGGTTTAGGGCTGGTTAGTGTGCCCTAACCAGATTTGCAGGTGCACAGAATACAAGGCAAGGTGACAGCAACAAGTTGTTGTAGATGTCTCATTGGTGATGAGGATGCTAGTGGATGAAGTGTGGACATCCTAAGGAGCAAACTATATCAGCAGTTGTTTGGGTGTCACATCAAGAGGAGCAACAGAAAGTTGCAAGTATGTATGTTCTCTTGAGTTGATAAATTTGCAGGTGGATGGGTGTCCTAGAAAAGGTCAATTGGAGTCTGTTGGCAGCCAAGAGGAGGGGTTTCCTAGATGAGTAGATTCCCTAACTACGAGCAAATGTTACAATGAGGATTGGTCACTCGTGGTTTGTTGGAGGGCAACGTGAGAGTAGACCAAGTGTGGACATGGATTGGGCATTTATGGTTTGTTGGTGGATACCGTGATAGTGCCCAAGATGGAGCCCAGTGTGCACCATCTTCATGGACTTAGGTGGTTGCTAGAGTGGCAATTGTGGAGCTCAAGGGTTAATGAGCCAGAGGAGCAGTTGAGTAGCCCTAGACTTGTGTGTGGAGAAGGACTTCTACAGCAGATGATGGGCAGTCCTCCTAGCATGTGTTCATTATGGGAGATGGACATCTTGCAGTGATAGGTGGGAGCCCTCCGTGCCTATGTTGGTCTTCACTAAAGCAACGCGGGAAGACCATAGTGTGTTGAAGTCCCTGAGTAGTTGAGGAGCAGCAATGGGAAAATTGAGAGTTGTTCACAAGTGGAGTTGTGAACAACTCAACAAGAATCTCGATGTGTTGTGCCCTTGATGGACTAAGGCACAACTAGTGCGCAGATTGGCAACCAAGGTTCAGTGGCCAAATGGACTTGGATCGTTGATAGAGGTTGTGTTGCAGATTAGGAGTCAGAGGAGTGGGCAGGTACAGGGTACGACCGAGGGGAGCTGTGAAGTCAACTATATCAGCCAAATGGTCAAAGTATCTTGTTGAGGGTAGATTGGTTGTCAATGGACTGACACCAAACCCCAATTTACTTCTTGTATCAGTGGATGTATGAGGGCCATTATCCCTAGTACGGGAGCCCTACTCTGTTGTATTATTCAGTTGGATTAATATAACGAAGTTGGGTTGTTGTACATATTTGTACCATATTTTGTAAAAAGTTGTCTATATTTTGTGCACTAATAGATTTACTATTGTTTATATTCCATTGTGCAAAGTAGTTTCGTTGTGATTCTTGGTTTGGTAGCGTCAGAGATTTAAGACTCTAACCCAGACACCAAGAACGTGGAAAAACAACACTACAGGTCGACTTATTTATGGGACAAACCACTATAAATACGTGGGCAGACTCTTCGCATTTACACAGTACAGTGATTCAGATATCTCTCTCTAATGTTCGGATGAGGTTACAGTTATCAAGTTCGGATCTTTGAATTCGGGTGGACAGAGGCCGAGTGAAGTTCAGATACATCTCTGTAATTTTGGATGGGCAGTAGCAAGATATTTCTGTGGAAACTATAGTACGGTGTTGTCTCACAGTCAAGGGAATTTGGATCCCTCTGAGATTCGGATCACAGAAAAGGAGAACAATTCAGATGGGTCAACGATGAGTGAAGGGACAACGAAGTTTTGTCTAGTGAAAGAGCTATTATTCAGTGTTGTATCACTGTGTTTCGGTGTTGCTGCAGAGGTCACATTTTGGTGACATTACTTTGAAATGTTTCGGTGCCATGACTAGTATATCTATAGTTAGTTGAAGAGATGATCTCAGTGTGAAGAAGGTCGAAGAGGAAGAGGAGTCAAGAAGAACAGAGAACTAACGTCTTGGTCTTGGAGTGGCTAATAGGTTAAGGGTCTTAGCCTTGGTACTCGTTAATTGGAATCTCTATAAAAAGAATTTGTGTGGGTTTTCCTCTCAAAGAGTGAGAGGTTTTGGCCCTGGCTCATAGCTTACATCCTGTGTCTCTTGTCTATTTATGTTCATGCATTAGTTACTATTTGATGAAGGACATTAATCATCTACGAAGAAGAAGATTCTAGTCTAAATAAATTACTAGGCATTCACAAGCAATTAGTAATCGAAGAGAAATCACCTAATGCTAATGCCCTAGATTTCTCAACGTGGTATCAGAGCTAAGGTGATAGTTAAGAAAGGGCATCTATTCATTGAGACACTCAAGGATCAACTTTCAAGGAAGGCATCAAGGCAATTTGAAGGATCTACATTGTAGAATCAAACCCTAGATCAAAGAAGGAAGTTCTACTTAAGTAGTCTTGGGATCATCAAATAATCAAGGCCAAAGCCTTATTTCTACTCAAGGCGAATAGATCTGCAAATCAAGGCAACTAGAAGTTTACACCAGCAAGACTGTTACATCCTATAGTCTTTAGCAAAAGACTACAAAGACCCTCATCATGATGAAGAGATCTACAAAGCAAGGCAACCCAAAGTATATAGAAGCATTTCTAGGACTAAGATCACATCATCTTGGAGATCCTAGAAGCATCTTCGATCTGCATGCATTCACTACCAAAGTAGTCAAAGTATCTTGAAGGCGAGAAGGTATTATCATCTTCAAAAGCTATAAGGTAAGCTCCCTATCATTGCAACAAGGATCTCCTCCTTATCCTTGAAGAAGATCATCCAAGGAAGCATCAAAACATCCTCATCAATCACCATCAACAAAGGAAGCTAGATATAAAGGCGTTGACACCATAAAAGGAGCAATCTCCTTTATTGAAGAAGGGCTTTTCGTTTGGAAGAAGATCATCCAAAAGGGGCACTAATACATCTTCTTCAACCACCATCAAAGTGATCAAGTTGAAGATTTCATCTTCACTTGTCAAGTATCTTTCATTCTATAATCAAACTTGGTAAAATGACTTCGTTTTGCAAGGAGATCTATAATATGGTTGGGTCATCGAAATTCCTTGCATGGAAAAGGAGGAGAGACATAGTCCTCGAACAAAATAAAGTCATTGAACATATCAATGAAAAGGTCTCCTCTGAATACATGGAAAGGGATTCTTATGAAAGGTCCCCTCATATAGCAGTATTGGAGACAACAAAGAGATGTATATGATAAGTTGGTAGAACTATTCTTTGAAGATGCGATAAAGGTCACATCACTTAGACCTAATCTACACAAATTGAAGATTTCAAAGGATAAAGGGTTATCTTCATAAGATCTCAATTGCAAGATTTGGGAGAGATTATCCTCATTGTTCTAAATGCACTAGCTGATGAACAAGGTAACAAATGTTTGTAAGGATAAGAAAGTTATTCAACAACGTGTAATCTCTATGCAAGATAGAAGAAGATAGGTTGAGGGCAAAAAGTATTCAAACATTTGCTGAAAGGAAAGAAGAATATAGCTAAGATTCAATGCTATGAACATTACAAGAAAGATTGTCCTAAGCTTATGCTGATTTGGGGTAGCAGCGGATGTGCTCTAGCCACGAAAATTGGTCGAGAGGCTAAAGCCCATGAGATCTCCAATACCTAGAAATGGTTTGGGCAGATTCTAAACAATTTGGGATATATTAAAATAATTAATATTTTTAATGAAGTCCCTAAGTATAAACTTAGGGAAAATTAAATATTAAAGTGAATTAATATAAAATTGTGTTAAAAGGGTCCAAAAGTCATAGATCAAGCCAGAATTAATCTTAGCCGTTGATTAAGGAATTAATCTTGGTCGTTGAATTGTCAACGAGAAAAGTATAAGAGGAGGCTTGAGGGTCACTTGGAGAACACACCGAGTTGATCAAGAATTCGATTTTCTGAGGTTGGGCCATTGGGCATGCTGAGGAAATCAAAGGAGTGATCAGAGTTGCAGTTGAGGGGCAATGAATATAGAAGCAGAGAGGCAAAGATAGTATCGGGAGGATCAGTGCAGAAGCCAGGAGAGAGGAACGCAAAGCCAGCCAGGAGTTGTGCAGTGCCTCAGAGAGCCAGTGTGGGTGACGCAGAGGCTCTAAGGGTTGACGCAGTGCCTCCAGAGGCTGACACAGGGCGAGCTAGGGTGACGTTGGGCAGACGTTGGGCTAGAAAGGGTTGACACAATACCTAGAGGCTGACGTTGGGGTTTTCGTGGGGCAGAATGGAGCTGGGAGTTGTCGAAATGTTTATCCAAGGTTTTAGCCGGAATATCTCTTCGAAGGAGAGGAACTACTGTCGAGATTATTCTCTCTTGGGTGAGCCAGTTTTGGCACCCAAATTGTATTTTGAAACTGCTTAATAATACAAACCCTCATATGGCTGCACCGGTTTTCCCACATTGGGTTTTTCCGGGGACATTGGTCCAAAAACAACTGTCACTTGTGTGCTTGTTTTGTTTCCTTCGGTTGATGATCTGTAATGTGTTGAGCATGTACTTGTATTCATTTTCAGTATTTACATGGTAAATAACTTGTTAATTAATCAGAACAAGTAGGCAGAAATAAATCAGAAAAGTACATGAAGGGTTTCTAATAGTTAGACTTAGAAATTCCAACATAGTATCAGAGGGTGGTTGCAGATCACACGAGAACTGAGGACATCAGTCGAGCAGAGCAGCAGCAGCAGAAAATAGTTGTCCCAAGTGACAAAAATTGTTCCTAGCAGAAAACCAGCAAAGAAGGGGTGACATAGTGCCTGTGTTATTAAGTTTGAGCCAGAAAGAGGATCAGTGTAGTGGCAGAGGGGAGCAAACTCGACCTATGCAGTGCCCGGTCATCTTTCTTAGTTAGGAAGGATTGACGCCTGTGGCTAGGAGGTGCGGATTTTACTAGTGCCAGGACTGCACAAAGCCTAGAAGCTCTAACCTTTAGTTTGTTGGGGCTTACGAGGCTGTGGGTAAGTTACAAAGTGGAGTTGGTGGGGTACTGTAGTCAGAACAGTACCTAACAGGGCAAGACTAAGGAGGAGGGAGTTGTTCCCGAGGATTTCTAGCCAAGAAATCCGGATCAGTGGTGCAATTGCACTAATGATCGTAGTGGGGGCATCTCGACATTGGCAAAAGGGTTTCCAGGAGGGAAATCAAGGCTCAGAGGGAGTCACACCAAGAACTTTCAAGAGGGAAGTAGAGGAGCAGTGAACGGGGTAAGAGACCAGGACAGACTGGACAGAGCCTCAAACTTCGTAGTCTGGAAGGCCAAAATCTTATCTATTCTAGACAGGAATTGTCTCAAGCAATTCGCCTTGAGGACAATAGCAGTCCCAGTTGACCCGACTGATAACGACAAGTACAAGGATGCAATGGCGAGAGCCAAAAGCATCATCCTTAACGGGGTCAAGGACCATGTAGTACCACATATTGCCGAGAAGAATACAGTAAATGAGATGTGGGAGGCCCTAACAAAGTTGTATCAGCATACTTCCGTGCAAAGGAAGATGCTACCAGAAAATCAGCTACGGTCATAACAAAAGCAGAAGGGAGAACAAATCGACACCTTCCTCGGTCAATTGAAGGAGATCTGGGATCAGCTGACTTCCATAGGGGCCACGTCGGATCAAGAATTGATGGTGAGAACAGCCCTGAACGCAGTCTCTGAAGACTGGGAGGTGTTTGTCCAAAGCATATTGGGCAAGGCGACCCTTTCAGATTGGGAGGAAATGTGGGTGGCTCTTCACCAAGAAGAGATCAGAAGGTTGACCAAGGCAGGAAGCAACAGCAAGGGGGTCAGAGTCAAGAAG
The DNA here is from genome assembly GCA_000404065.3 of Pinus taeda. Classification (NCBI taxonomy): domain Eukaryota; kingdom Viridiplantae; phylum Streptophyta; class Pinopsida; order Pinales; family Pinaceae; genus Pinus; species Pinus taeda. Next base: position 225,975 of record APFE030197529.1, on the reverse strand, counting down.
GAGGAGGAGGTGGATGTTGCCCTAGCATCTGAGGGAAAGCAAGAGAAACGGAAGAAGAAAGACCTCTCCAAGGTCAAATGCTTCCACTGTGGGGAACTAGGTCATTATGCGACCCAATGTCCAAGGAAAAAAGCAAGGGAGAGGCTTCCGAGACCAGGGTTGCACCAGCAAGGGCGGAGAAGGAAGTAGGAGACAGATGATGACTGTGCCATAAGTGCTCACACACCACTTGAACGGAAGTGGGAGACATCGAGCTGTAGTCATACGGACTACAGGCGATGAGGGGCAAGATCCTCGAGGTACCCATCCTCTTGGATTATACCTTGCTACGAAAGCCCTGAAAATGAGTAGCAACACTGGCAGATGTCAGTAGAGACGAATGCGGATGAAGAAACATAGAGAGCTACAGTGCAGGATTCACAGGACAACGTGAGGCAACAATGCGAGATGCACGGAGTTGCATGGAGTTGTTGCAGCAGCACAGAGGCCAAAGAAGGGGCACTTGTCAGCGACAAAGGAAGTTTCAGCATCGAGGGTGTATCTAGCCTGACAGAGATGTCAGAGTTGGGAGATCAGTTACTTAATTCTCAGTAACTGAGTTGCAGTGCAGCAGTTAGCAGTGGCAGTGCTATGGGCAGCATGATGAGAGGGGTTGTCGTACAGATGCAGCAATGGCAGTGACAGGACCTTGGGTAGCAGTACATGATGCAGCAGTGCAGAGCGTGTTGGGCAGCAGGCCTAGCATCAGCACAGAGACCAATGCCGGATGATCAGGATGATGCTCAATGAGTATTACTATAGCACAGTCATCGCTAAGAGGGAGTGTTGATTTGGGGTAGCATCGAATGTGCTCTAGCCACGAAAATTGGTGGAGAGACGAAAGCCCGTGAGATCTCTAATACCCAAAAATGGTTTGGGCGGATTCTAAACAGTTTGGGAGATATTAAAATAATTAATATTTTTAATGGAGTCCTAAGTATAAACTTAGGGAAAATAAAATATTAATGTGAATTAATATAAAACTGTGTTAGAAGGGTCCAAAAGTTATGGATCAAGCCAGAGTTAATCTTAGTCGTTGCTTGGAGACTTAATCTCAGTCGTTGAATTGTCAACGAGAAAAGTATAAGAGAAGGCTTGAGGGTCACTTGGAGAACACACCAAGTTGATCAAGAATTCGATTTTCTGTGTTAGATGATCCAAAATAAATATTATCATAGGTTATTAGGTTAGCATAAAATAATTATTAATTTAAGATATTAAATTAATAATTATTAATCTAGAATATTTAATTATTAAATTGAGACATTTAGAATTAGAATATTGTTGTAAAAAGATATGACTCTACAAATGTGTCATATCTTAGGCTCTAATTTAGGAGAATTGTTAGTAAGTTGTTTGAATAGCTTTTATTGTAAATGGACACTTGTTATTTTATCCATAATTAGAGGTAGTTAGGACATTGAGCTTATAAATAGCTCATTGCAAGAGTGTTTTGTTGTTCGGGTGTAAACTCTTGCAAAATTCCAGATGTAATTGTTTTTCTTATTAATAAAATTGTGTGTCTGAGGACACTTCTGCCATTATTCTGGAGTTGGGCTTGCTGAGGAAATCAAAGGAGTGATCAGAGTTGTCGCTGAGGGGTAATGAATACAGAAGCAAAGAGGCAGAGATAGTACCGAGAGGATCAGCATAGAAGTCGGGAGAGAGGGACGCAGAGCCAGCGAGAGGTTCACGCAGAGCCATCCAGGGCTCACGCAAAGGCAGCGAGGAGCTGCACAGTGCCTCAAAGAGCTAGCGTGGGTGACGCAGAGGCTCTAAGGGCTGACATAGTGCCTCCAAAGCCTGACGCAGTGCGAGTTAGGGTGATGTTGGGCCAGATAGGGCTTATGCAGTCCCTAGAGGCTAACTATGGGGTTTTCGTGGGGCAGATTGGAGCTGTGAGCTGTCGAAGTGTTTATCCGAGGTTTCAGTAGGAATATCTGTCTCCGAAGGAGAGGTACTACTGCCGAGATTATTCTCTCCTTGTTGAACCGGTTTTGGCACCCAGCTTGTATTCTGAAACTGCTTAATAATACAAACCCTCAGATAGCTGCATCGGTTTTCCCGCATTGGGTTTTTCGGGGGAAATTAGTCCAAAAACAACAGTGTCACTTGTGTGCTTGTTTTGTTTCCTTCAGTTGATGATCTGTAATGTGAACATGTACTTGTATTTATTTTCAATATTTACATGGTAAATAACTTGTTAATTAATCAGTACAAGTAGGTAGAAATAAATCAGAAAAGTACATTGAGGGTTTCTAACAGTTAGACTTAGAAATTCCAACAAGCAAAAACAAGAACGATAGAGAAGAAATCCATTTCACCGAAGAAGTGGAGAAAGCTGACAGAAGGAAGTCCAAGGAAGAGGAAAAGTGATGCAGGAGCATCTAGACTTAGCCAACAATGTGAAAGTTTGTTCACATGTTGTGGCTAAACAAGTTGAATTTCACTAACCTAAGTGGTCAAAAAGTCAGTTCTTTACCGAGAGGGTTGGATCTCTCAAGAAATGAGTTGTATTTCATTATTGTAATATGTAGAAATTGTCTTATTTTAGATTCAAAGATAAGTTGTTAGCATAGGTGTGTGATATAGCTGGAAAATAGTGATTTGACTATTAGATTGTTTAAGAATAGGGATTGAGTTGTTAGATAGGATGGGAATGATAAAATGAAGAAAAATGTAATGTAAAAGGATTGGCAGAGATGAGGGAGGATTGAGGAAGAACGAGTCATGTAATAGAGCGAGGATTTTATATTGAAACAGGGGTTTTTTAATCGGTGTAATCGAGCCCAAGGTCGAGACTCTGTAGACATTTTTTATTATGAATAATTGATGCGTGTATGATTATATATTGATGATGTGTGTGATTATACATCAGATTTGTGGAATCTCTCGTTTGCCTTTGTTTATTTGTATTCGGGACAGAATAGAGTATTTCTCTGTTTTTATGATTTATGATATAAACTCAGAGTTCAATAGAATCGCAGCCTTTCATATTATTAATCATATTAAAGTCGGTTAAAAACCCCAACCGTTGATTTCCATTCGAAACAACGATGTGAAACCCCACCAACCGTTGGATCCCCTATATCGCATCGCAAATATGTGTTACACAGGGTCGGTTCACAGATCTTAAGGAATTGCGACGTTCGATCGCCGAAATCTCATATGGCAGGGAAGGCTTGTGTGTTATTGGAACTCCGGGTGTGGAAACACTGTGATATGCGATTGTGACATATCGCATCGCAACATTTCATTGTAAAGGGAGTGGGCCTGAACTATTGAGGAATTGCGATATGCGATGGAAGTGGGACCACCAACCATATCACATCGCAACACTCTGTTTGTATGTACCGAAACTTGAATACTTGCCCAGAGTGACTTGCGATTACGATAAAATATCTGGACCGTTAGATCTAAATGTGTTATGATCTACGATGAATCATGAATGGTTCTATTTAAAAGGGGAAATATCATTGTTTTGGGCCTTTACAACAGAGATTCGATCAGAGAAGAAAAGGTTGGACTATAATGGAAATAATAAATGCCGGGTTGATTGTTGAGATTTCTCAAAACAATTGATTCCTACGTCATTTGTGGTATCAAAGCACAGAGAGATTAAGGTTGATTACAGTAAACATGCCGCCAAGGAGAGGAGCTAGCATTGGTCGAGGAAGACTGGAAGAAAATGCAGTTCTATTGGAGGAGATCTAAAGTCTGCATACAAGGATGGAAACAATTGAGACTGCTCAGAGAAGAACACCTAATGAAGGGGATGACAATGCTAAAGAAGAATCTTCTGAGGAAGAAGAGGAGGAAAATAAAACTACCAGAGTTATTAAGATGCTGGTGAAAGTAGGAGGAAAACCAAAGGTGGAAATTCCTACATATGAAGGGAGTCTCAATGCAAAAGAGCTAATGGATTGGATCAGATCATTAGATAAATATTTTGATTATGAAGAGGAAGCTGACGACAAGAAGAAGGTGAAATTTGTAGTTATCAGATTAAAGGGTCATGCAGCAATTTGGTGGGACGAGCTACAGACATCGAGAACGAGGAAAGGAAAGTCCAAGATCAAGCAATGGGACAAAATGGTAAGTAAGATGAAAGCCAAATTTATACCTAAAAATTATCAGTTAAATCTTTTTAAACAGTTGCAGAATTTAAGGCAAAAAGGAATGTCTACTAAAAAATACACAGAAAAGTTTTATAGATTGAGTATTAGAGCAGGACATGCAGAAGATGACATGGAGAAGGTAGCCAGATATATCAATGCCTTAAGATGTGACATACAAGACGAGATCAACTTGTTAAGTCTGAAAACTATTGAGGATGCCTATCAAGCAAGTTTGAAAGCAGAGGAGAAGATGTTGAGAAAACAAAATCAGAGGAATAGAGAAAGGAGCTCGGTAAGAGGTAGAGGAACTACCAAACCAAGGGGACAGCAACATCAGCATGAAGCAGGCAGTTCAAGTAGCAGACCACCACAGAGAGGGGATTTTAATAGAGGAATATTTGCGCCTAGAGGAAGAGACCAAGGTAGAGATATTCGGTGCTACACATGGAGAATGGGAACATGTGTCGTGTGATTGTCCTCATAATAAACCAGCAAGTCAGAGGAATGCGAATGTGGCTGAGGCAAAACCAGAAACACCTCGACTTATGGAAAAGGAAGAATCTCCTGAAGTAGGAGAATCACTATTGTTAAGAAGGACATTGCTTAAGACAGAGAAAGAGATTGAAGAACCAGCACAAAGGAAGAATTTATTCAAAACCACATGTAAATCAAAAGTTAAGTGTTGTAAAGTAATAATTGACAGTGGAAGCATTGATAAACTTGTTTCTACAGAGATGGTGGACAAGCTCAGATTAGCAAAGACAATGCACCCTACTCCTTACAAAGTGTCGTGGTTGCAAAAAGGACACCAGATCATTGTGACAAAACAATTAGGTTAAAATACAAATTGGTACGTATAAGGATGTAATATTATGCGATGTAATGCCAATGGATGTATGCCATGTATTGCTGGGAAGACCGTGGCAGTTTGATCGGAAAGCTATTCATGATGGGAGGAGAAACACTTATACTATGGAGAAGGATGGAACTAAACATACATTGCTGCCATTAAAGGATGACGCTGACAAAGGAGCACCTGGAAGTAGTCTTATGCTGATGAGAGGAAAGGAGTTGTTGCAAGATATTGGGAAACGTGAAGAAATGCATTTTGTTGTCATAGGGAGACCGAAGGTAATTTTAACTTCCACGAACTTGGATGATTTGCCTGAAAAAAGTTAAAATTCTATTAGATGATTTTGCTGACATTGTTGTGGATGAGTTGCCGAACGTGTTACCACCTGTTCGGAGTATCAGTCATCACATTGACTTAATACCGGGAGCGAGTTTGCCAAACAAAGCCACTTACAGGTTGACAATTCAAGAGAATGCAGAAGTTGGAAGGCAAGTGCAGGAACTGATGGATAAGGGACTAATCATAGAAAGTCTTAGTCCATGTGTTGTGCCAACAATACTCAGTCCAAAGAAAGGAGGTGAATGGCGTATGTGCACAGATTTCAGAGCCATAAACAAGATCAAAATCAGGTATAGATTTCCTTTGCCACGCATGGATGATTTAATGGATTGTTTGAGTGGATCAAAGTATTTTACTAAAATAGATCTGAAGAGTGGATACCATCAAATAAGAATTCGAAAAGGAGATGAATGGAAGACTACATTTAAAACAAACAGTGGGTTGTATGAGTGGTTAGTGACGCCTTTTGGACTCACTAATGCAACTAGCACATTCACGAGATTGATGAACGCATATGCAGGCAAGGAAGAACATTTAGAGCATCTTAAATTGGTTTTAAGAACTCTGCAAAAGGGAAACTACTGATAAATCTGAAGAAATGTAGCTTCATGAAGGAAGAATTAATTTATTTGGGATTTGTAGTTTCTAAAGAAGGATTGAAAATGGATCTAGAGAAAGTCCAAGCAATTTGGAACAGGCTATTCCCATAAATATATTTGAGTTAAGAAGCTTCCATGGTCTTGCAAGTTTTTACAGAAAGTTTATCAGAGGTTTTAGTCAAATTTGAGCACCAATTCTTGAAACAATTAAGGAGACCAATCAGCTATTCAAGTGGACGGAAGCAGCAAACAGGAATTTTAAATTGCTGAACAGGAAAATCACAGAGGAACCGATTTTAGCTTTGCCTAATTTTGAAAAAGTATTTCAAGTTGAAACAGATGCTAGCGGAGTTGCAGTTGGCACAGTTCTGATTCAGGAACAAAGACCGATAGCATACTTCAGTGAGAAATTGAATGAAGAAAAGAAGAAGTATTCTTCTTACGATAAAGAGTTTTATGCTATTGTATAAGCCTTGAAAAAATGGAGACATTATTTGCTGCCAAAGGAATTCATATTGTATTCGGACAATCATGCATTACAGTTCATAAATAATTAGCGGAAATTGAACCAAAAACATGCCAAGTGGGTAGAATTTTTGCAAAGCTTTACTTTTGTGATAAAGCACACAAGTGGTAAGTTGAATAAAGTCGTTGATGTGTTGAGCAGGGTAAGTTTTATTGTGCAAGAATTCAAAGTTGGTGTTGTAGGATTTGAAGAAATGATTGAAGTGTACAAAGATGATGCCGATTTCAAAGATATCTATACAGCAATTCAAAATCCAATAGTTCATAACAGAAGTCAATGGTTAGATTATCTCATCCAAGGAGGCTTATTGTTTAAAGGCAACAAGTTGTGTATTCCTAAATGTTCTATGAGGGAAAACATAATAAAGGAGAAACATAGTGGAGGATTATTTGGTCACTTTGGATAAGATAAAACCTTTGCTCAGGTGAATGCTTTTTATTATTGGCCAAAAATGCAAACTGATGTTAAGAAATTTGTTGAGAAGTGCACGATATGTCAGCATGCCAAGGGGAGAAGTCAAAACACAAGATTGTATCAGCCATTACCAATGCCAGACCGACCGTGGGATGCAGTTACCATGGACTTTGTTTTGGGATTACCAAAAACTCAAATGGAATGATTCCATTTATGTTGTGGTAGATAGATTTTCCAAGATGGCACATTTCATTACTTGTAAGAAAACTAGTGATGCAACACATATAGCTAATCTATTTTTTTCAGAAATTGTAAGATTACATGGATTGCCTATAAGTATTGTGTCTAATAGAGATACAAAGTTTGTAACTTTGTAGGACATTTCTGGAGAACTCTTTGGAAGAAATTAGGAGCTAACCTCAGTTTCAATTCAGCATACCACCCTCAAACAGATGGACAGACTGAAGTAGTAAATAGGAGCTTCGGAAACATATTGAGAAGTTTAGTGTATCAAAATCCTAAACAATGGGATTTAGCACTAGCTCAGGCTGAGTTTGCTTATAATGACACTCCAAACCAAAGTACTAAAATGAGTCCATTTCAGATTGTTTTTGGAATAAATCCAAGAGGTGTGTATGAACTCAGATATTTGGGAAAACAGGTGACAAGAAGTGCAAAAGCTGAAGAGTTTGCAGAACAGATGCAAAGACTACAAGAAGATGTTAAAGGAAGATTATAGGAAAGCAGTGGCAAATACAAATAGAGAGTAGATATGAAAAGAAGAGAGAAGGAATCCTAAGTGGGAGATTTAGTGATGGTATATTTGAGAAAAGAAAGATTTCGTGCTAAGACTTACAATAAACTGAAAATGAAAAAGATAGGACCATGTAGAATTGTAAGAAAGTTTTCAGCTAATTCATATGAAATTGAAATGCCAGAAGGGATTGGGATATCGCCTATTTTCAATATTGCAGATTTGTATCCATGCAAAGGGGCAGAGACAGAGCTACAGGAGGAAACTATAGAAGATGAAGTTCAAACCTTGAACTAGGAAGAACAAATACCAAGGGCCATTAAGAAAGAAGTGGAAGTTATTTTGGAGAAAAAAGTAAGAGTTTGATGCAGGAGCATCTGGACTTAGCTAGCAATGTGAAAGTTTGTTCACATGTTGTGGCTAAACAAGTTGAATTTCACTAACCTAAGTGGTCAAAAAGTCAATTATTTACCGAGAGGGTTGGATCTCTCAAGAAATGAGTTGTATTTCATTATTGTAATAAGTAGAAATTGTCTTATTTTAGATTCAAAGATAAGTTGTTAGCAAAGTTGTGTGATATAGCTGGAAAATAGTAATTTGACTGTTAGATTATTTAAGAATAGGGATTGAGTTGTTAGACAGGATGCGATTGATAAAATGAAGAAAAATGTAATGTAAAAGGATTGGCACGGATGAGGGAGGATTGAGGAAGCACGAGTCACGTAATAGAGCAAGGATTTTACGTTGAAACAGGGGTCTTTTAATCCCTGTAATTGAGCCCAAGGCCGAGACTTTGTAACCATTTTTTATTATGAATAATTGATGCGTGTGTATGATTATATATTGATGTTGTGTGTGATTATACATCAGATCTGTGGAATCTCTCGTTTGCCTTTGTTTATTTGTATTCGGGACAGAATCAAGTATTTCTCTGTTTTTATGATTTATGATATAAACTCAGAGTTCAATAAAACCGCAGCCTTTCATATTATTAATCGTATTAAAGCCAGTTAAAAATCCCAACCGTTGATTTCCTTTCGAACCAACGGTGCGAAACCCTGCCAACCATTGGATCCCCTATATCGCATCGCAAATATGTGTTGTACAAGCTCAGTTCGCAGGTCGTAAGGAGTTGCGACGTGTGATCGCCGAAATCTCACATTTCAGGGAAGGCTTGTGTGTTATCGAAACTCCGAGTGTGGAAACACTGCGATATGCGATTACGACATATCGCGTCACAACATTTCATTGTAAAGGGAGTGGGCCTGGACTATTAAGGAATTGCGATATGCGATGGAAGTGGGACCACTAACCATATTGCATCGCAACACTCTGTTTGTATGTACCAAAACTTGAATACTTGCCCAGAGCGACTTGCGATTGCGATAAAATATTTGGACCATTAGATCTAGATGTGCTATGATCTACGGTGAATCATGAATGGTTATATTTAAAAGGGGAAATATCATTGTAATGGGCCTTTACAACAGAGATACGATCAGAGAAGAAATGGTTGGACTATAAGGGAAATAATAAACGCGGGGTCGATTGTTGAAATTTCTCAAAACAATTGATTCCTGCATCAAAAAGCATTAGAAGTAAGAGCTCATGACATCACCATAGGAAACATGAAAGATGTTTGATAGTCAACTATGAAGGATATAGCTCTTGAGAACCTCATTAGAAACTTAGGAAAGGAAAGAAGTCATCCAAGGTAAGTCTCATCATACATCAAGTCAAAAGGAAACATCTTCTAGATAGGGATATGCAAGATCCTCAAGATTCTCTAATGGAATCTTCATCAGAGGATTCACCAATCTAGAGTGGAAGCAAGTGTTTCATCAAGAACTTCGACATGTGGAATTCATGGGATGATGTATGATGACATATGAAGCAAATCAAGGGATTGAAGCTTTTTTCAATCAAGCAAGTTGTTGAAAGAAGCCTAGATGGCCTAAAGGTAAATGAGGTGTGTATGCTTGTATTCAATATTATAAAGTCATTTTGTATGGTTGCAAGTAACATGGATCACTGCTCGATCTTGAGACGCAAGATCAAAGGAAAGGAATCTCCTCCTATGAAAGGTTGCCGGAAGGCATGGGTCGCACTAGATGAAATCAACATAATATGTCCTCATATGAAGCATGAGGTGGTTGACTACAATTGAGGAGCTCTGAATGGAAGCTATTGGGAATGAAATGTGTGAAGGAAGAGATCGTGAGATATGCAACCATGGTAAAGGCAATCAACATCTGAAAGACCAAGAAGATTTGACTAAGAAATCTCCAAGAAAGATTTGAAGACTTTGATGGAAGTCTGCAAAAGATGGAGACCCTCGACAATGGATATCTTTGGGAGATGTGTCAACATGTATGCAGCATGTTGATACATATAAGAAGATGTCATGTTGAAAGACAATGACAAAGGTAATTTTGATTTACGTGTTCATTTCTTATTTTTGAACAAATATCAAAATGGGCTTATGCAGGACCGTGAAAGGAAAGAATTGTGGATGACTTTCAAGAGGACCATATAGAAGGATGTAAGATCCTTCCGGAAAATATAGCATGAAGAAGGCAGTATGACATGAAGCTAGGCCAAATGAAGACTAATGGATCACTTTCTGATGAAGGAATAATGACATGACTAGCCTATGGATTAAAGTGATGGATGGTTTGTGCCCTATGAAGAAGCCACAAAAGATGAAGACTCCTTGACAAAGAAATTCATGACATGGAAGTGTTGAAGAATCTAGGGCATTTAAGTTATGAAGAGATTCTTCTGACGATGATAACTATTTGTGAAGCACTTTTTACTTTTTCTTATTAACACAATCTTCTTTTATTGTTATTAGTGTGTGTTCTCTTACTTCATCAAACAATTACCAAAACAAAATAGGCAAGAACACAAGATGTTGTCTCGAAGCCAGGGCAAAACCTCTCTCTCCTAGAGAGGAAAACCCTTCTGCAAATTTCTCTTATTAAAGCTTCAATTGACAAATGCCAAACCCTAGACCCTTAACAAGAAAATCCTCCAAGCACAAGTCAAGCCTTTCCCTTTGCTCCGAGATTATTTCTTCTTGCAACACTTCAACCTCCTTCTTCGTCCTTCTTTCACTTATGACTTTCCTGCAACAACCCTAGTTATGCATACCTTAGAAGAGACATTCTCCTTTTCTTCCTTCACTTGAGATGGAGCCTTCCTTTAATCGAGGAGAAGACCTTGTTCCTAACCCAACTGAGCTCTCTTTTCTTCACTGTAGTTATAGATCTAGGACAACACTAGTATGGCTCCTTTTTCTTCGCACGTGTGGGGGATACCTTCAAGAATTGATGCCTTGCTTGCTCTCTTTCCTTCGCTTGAGTAAGAGGCCTAATTATTACTCTTTTAGCAACTCAATCAAGCCCCTTCATATGACTGTAATAGTAGGTCTGATATGGCAGCAAAATGAGCCTCTTTTCTTTTGCACGTGTGACTGTAATTGGGCCAGAAACCTCTAAACCAAGACCAATACCCTTCCAAAACCAAGTCAGACCTTCTTGATGATGTGCTTCCTTTGCTCAAGTCAAACCCAATCAAATCTCTTCTAGCTACACAACTTCGACCCCCAACTACAAAATTTCAGCCTCCACTACAGGTCTGAAATTTTCGACCTCTGCAACAGTGGCTACCTCCACACGTGTGACCAGATTCAAGGCTTCCAAGGCCTCCTTTGACCTTTGCTTGGGTTTCTTCTTCCTCTAAGACTTGTAGGTGACCTAATAGACCTTCCTTCGACTTTCTTTCTACAATTTCCTCAACTCCGATCTTGCAGCAACAAAACCCTAGACTTCCTTCTTCATATGTGAGAGAGAGAGAGAGAAACAACCCAAACTTTTGTCCTTCTTCCTTCTTCGCTTGCCTTCTTCTGCTTTTCCTTCGCTTAGATGATTTGAAGATGAGTGTGTGTCCATAGGAGGTCGTGTTCCCGCCTATATATAGGCTTCCAAGGAGGACGACATGCCCTAATGAAGACGACTTCTTAGCTACCACGCCAATTTGGTCTTAAAGGGTATTTTGACACTTTTAACTACAAAAATAATTATTTTTACAAGCTACAATGTGCCTGATGGGGTCTTCATATGACAACGACTCTTTTGACTTCTTGACCCTAGGACAAATCCTAGAAGCACTCAATGGGCGCTTGACCTCTAAATAAAAATCCTTGAGCATGAAAACCATGCTACAAAAATAACAATAATAAATTTTCTTTCCTTTTACAATATATAAGAATCAAAAGTACATTTCATACTTATGAAGACCGAACCTAGTTACACATTTGAACACTCCCTCTTCACTAGGGAGGTATTCGTAATAGTATAAGGACATTCTCAAACTAAAGAGATCTCATAAGAAGAGTTGGATTAGTAAGCCATCTCATAAGCTAGCATTCCAACTTATGTCTTTGCATCATACCAACTAGCATTGTCCCATAGCAAGGCCTTGACTAACAGCTCTATCTCTCTACAAGATAAGAGCACAATGCTAGCGAGACCAATGACTAATAAACACCATCGTCATTGTCTCTCAAGGCACATACCACGCCTGGGTGTTCACAGGGTATGTCCTTTTAGGACAACTCCTATGTTTGGAATAACACATCCTCAAGGAATTTCCTCTTCAACTACTCTTATCTTGAATGCCATACCTCATCCTCAAAGAGTATCAGAATCTAGATGCTTACCCAATTCTCCATTCTTTCTTCACAAAGTGAAGACAAGAATGATGTGTCTACCTCTCCCTCTCAACATACAGTTTCATCCGAACAAGTTCTCCCAATAGGGAGGATATATCAACCAATCCAAACTTGTCTCTCAAATACACAAGCTTCTTATTATGAAGAGATTTTATCAATATGTCAACTACCTGTTCATCAGTGGAGATATACTATAGTTGCAACACTCCATCTTGCACCAGCTTTCGTATGTAGTGATACTTGTATTTTTGTGCTTTGTCTTTCCATGGAACATTGCGTCTTCAAACAACCTTATACAGTTGGTCGTCACAATGTATCACAGTAGGGTCCATCATTCCTTCAAACAAATCGAATAGTAGCTTCCTCAACCAGACAACTTCTCTGCTTACTTCATAGGTTGTAATGTAGTCAACCTCAGCACTACTCAAAGCAACCAATTCTTGCTTTCTACTCATCCAGGATATCATGGAGGATCTCAAACTAAAACATCCTCCAATAGTGCTTCTCCCATCCATCTCATTGTCTCTTTAGTCGAAATCTGTATATCCAATCAAGTGGACATCATTCATTTTATCATACTTCAGGCAAAAGTGAATTGTTCCTTGCAGATATCTCAGTATATGCTTGGATGTTATCCAATGATCATGCTTGGGCTCTACCTAGAAGTGACTGAGAATATTCACTGCAAAACAAATGTTTGGACGAGCCAACCCATTGTCTATACATTGTCGGATCCACAAGGATTGATTCGAAACTTCTTAGCCTTTTCAAATTTGTGATCATAGGGGTTGTCATAAGTTTGAAATCCATCATGTCAAACCTTTTCAACATCTTGATCACATACTTTCCTTG